>KK115682.1:1555729-1570216 GCA_000611955.2 Stegodyphus mimosarum
AAAAAAAAAAAAAAAAAAAAAAAAAAAAAAAACTGTTACCATTGGTAAAGAAAAAATTTTTCCACTGAACTTTCTCAAAATTGTACAAGAGAATATTATTTCTCTTTCAGCACTTTTTAAAATACCCATCTAAGAAGTTATTCAATTATTAATACACCAGTATAATGTTATCATACTACTAAATACTGTACATCAATAAATGTTTGGAATTTTTTTATTTTTGACCGGTTTATAATAATTTACAATAAAATATTTTATCTGCAACAAGAAAGTAGAAAACAGATAAAATGACATTTTATGGGAATAACGTGTGCAATTTTTCATGAGATTTAAGATTTGCTTTATTCAGTATTTTACATTACATAACTCACACTTACACAATAATAAAACAACATCACAATAGTTACAAAGACATCATTACAAAATATCTAAATAAATTTACAGAAAATATTCGCTACTAACACCAAAATTCAAATATACAGACTTTAAAATCATTTAAAAAGGAAATAATGACAAATTTCTTCAATCACTTGTATGAAAGTAGCCATTGCTTCTTTTAACCAATTTCATGTAATCTAAGCAAAGCACAATAGTTCACACATACTAGCAATTTAAAACACCATTTCATATAGCATACCATAACACAGTAGTCTCACACTGGCAGGATGCAGACTCCACACAATCCCCCTAGCAGTTTTATGTGGTCCTGTAAACACATTTCAAATGTATCTGTTGCAAAGATTTCAGTTGAATGAAGTCCATTTTACATTATTTTAATTATCATTAAAAACAAATGTTTTGATGCCCCAAAAAATCTATAAATGAAATTAATTTACAGAGACATAAATTTTATTTAAAGAGTTGAAGATACAGATTTGATTAACTTTTATTCATACTTGTGAAAATATATACTCAAGTTATGAATTTTTTGCATTAAGAATAATAATTTGCTTGGGAACATATTTATAGTTGAACAACTTTTTCTCATAGTTGAAAATTAATAAGAAGAGAACCTAACTGCCCAATCAGCATCTATAATAGGTAATGAAGAAAAATAGTACTTTTCTGTTATTGGGACCAGATTAAAAAATGTATGTATGTATGTGTGCCCGTGTATACACACACATGTTCATTTCTTAATTTGGTCCAGATAACAGAAAGGTACCAGATAAGTAATTTTTCTCCAAGGGTACAAACTTTACAAAATCAAAATGGCATCAAGTCTCAAGCTACAGTAAGCAATAAAGAAATTTATAATTGTTTATATACAAGCATATGTTTTTTTATTCATGTGCTAAAGAAAAATTTAATACATAACGGAAAAGAATTATCATTATTTAATCTCAAGTTTTGTCCAATCTTGGAAATTTTCATAATTTATTTTAAATTAAAGCAAGTTATTTAATAATTACTTTCAGATTAGAATTATTTGAAATAAATGTGTCAGTCTGAAAATTAAATATTTTGTTGATAGTATGTTTGAATTACGAAGTGTAACCAACAGAAATGTCCTGCATGTATTATTATTATTGCTTGTTTTGATAAATATTTAGTGAGAGTAATACTTTTTATTTGGCTGACAAAAACTTTTATTTTGTCAAAAAAAAAAAAAAAAACCTGACTCATCAAAGCTTTCAGATCAAGCATTCAGACTGCATGCAATTTCAGTTCCAGATCACTGCAAAACATACCACTTCACTGCCACACAAAAAAGTTAATGCTGTCCATTTTGTCATTATCCAGGAAATCTCTAAAATGACGTACTTAATTATATTAAAAAGGAATTTTAATATATTATTATTTAAGGTAAAATAACATGACAAACAAATATTAATTTAGAAGTCAAACAACAAAAATCAGCATTATATTTGCAAATTTTCACAGGACTAGCTTTGATGATTTAACCGAAACATTACCCTCAGCTATCAAAGTGCAAATGAACAAGATAAGATTAAGAATGGCTGGACAGGAGTTACGCTACTGGTGCCATCTATTCACGAAACAAGGAAACTAAAACATAATTTCCTTAAAGGCTGAAAGTAAAGATGGATTGGAATTAGGGTCATTAATTAGAACAGAAAGAATTTTGAATGCGAAATGCCTCTAGAAAATAATTCACCAATGAAAGATGGGTTAAAATGCGCTTTAGCCCACTGCTTGGCGATGTTTTGAAAATCGCCAATTCAGCGCGTTTCTGCGAAACGTCTTTGCAATTAATTGCAACCTTCCCGACACGCTCCGCGAAAACCTATTGTAAACAAAACATAGAATTCTAAAGCATAAATTAGTATGGAAACTGTTGCCACAAAAGATAATAATATAATATGCAAAACAAACATTACGATCATTAAAATATTTGTCAGTTAGGTTTAAATTAATTATTTACAATTTATGTTGTAATACTTACACATTTTATGCCGTTACATAACCTTCCCGACACGCTCCGCGAAAACATAACCAAAATGGCATCCAAGAAAGAAGGAATTTTTTTTAAAAGGGCATTAAAATTACAAACGATACCATGTACACACCGTTCCGTTTTAACTTAAAAAAAAATCTGAGAATTGCACAATGTAGGCAACGTACACAAATGAACAAAATAAGCTAAAATAACGAAAATAAATTACAAGAAAATGCCATGTGCACAGCGTTCCGTTTTAACTTAAAAAAAACATCAGCGAATTGCACAATGTAGGCAATGTGCACAAATCAACAAAATAAAAAAATAAATTGCAAACGATACCAGCGTTCTGTTCTTCAGCTGAGCCAAATAAAGTAAAAAATGTACACGTACATTCACTCACCTCTCTCAGCATCACGGCTAAATCCATAGCGATTTGGTATTTAGTGAAATATACGTACGAAAATAGCAAACACTCAACAGAAAAACACCGCATTCAAAGAATAAAACGAGAACTGAAATAACTACTCAAATTAACACGTAAGAATTTCGAATAAATCGCTACGTCATCTCACATTACCAATAAAACCGTTCTTTATAAAATGGGAAATACGCATGCTATAAACTACATGTTTCCGTAGCTTCAAAATACCCAGTCAGCCATGTTGGCGGATATACGGAGTTACCCATGTTGGCGCGTTTATTGCTCATTCAAAAACAATCGCCGCCAAGCAGTGGGCTAAAGCGCATTCCAACCGAAAGATGTTTTTTAAATAATTCTCACTGCAGAAAAATTGAAAGTGTGATTTTCGGACTAACAATGATGAGCAACAGAGGACTTGTGTGTTTCCTTTTCCTTAACATGAAATTTTAAGGCTCTCTTAGTTTGACCAATGTAAATTAAAATACACTGGCAAGGAATCCTGTAAATAATACAGGAATTCATATTCGGAACAGAGTCCTAACTCAGAATTTTATCAATAAGAGAATAAATGACCCGAAAGTTAAATTTCTGTAAAATACGTTCAATTTTATAGCTAATTGATGAATTTATTGCTGATTGAGAATGATTTTATAGCTGATTGAGAAAGGCATGACAACCAAATTCTTATAATCTCCTAAAACAAAAGTGTGCCTTTAGAATTTTAGTTCTTGAAGAACTAAATTATTTAACAGCAACAGATATTGACAGAGCTTTTCACCCAACATTATTAATCACGCAGTTAAAAAATTCCCATCTGAACACACTAAAAGGCATATTCTTGTTCTAGGAGAGTATAAGAATTCTGTTGTCATTCCCTTCTTTCCATCAATTAGCAATAAAATTGCATGTATTTTACAGAAATTTAACTTTCGGATCTTTTATTCTCCTATAAATAAAATTCTCAGTTCTATACTTAAGGACCCCCTTCTGGGTATGAATTCCTGGGGTATTTACAGGCCTCCTTGCCAGTGTGGTTTAATTTACATTGGTCAAACTAAGAGAGCTTTAAAATTTTGCAACAACATGATGCATATGTTAAGAAAAAAGAAACACAGAAGTCCTCTGTTGACCAGAATTATTGGTCCAAATATCACAATTTCAATTTTTCTGCAGCCAAAATTATTTAAAAAATCCATTGGTGAATTAGATTTTCTAAAGGCATTTCACATAAAAAAAAAAAAAACTTTTCGCTCTAGTTAATGATCCTAACTCCAATCCATCTTTTCGGCCTTTAAGGAAATTATGTTTTCGTTTTCTTGTTTCATTAATATATAGCGGCACTCCTGTCCAGCCATTCATATCTTATCTCGTTCATTTGCAATTTGGCACTTTTCAATTCTACCTCGTATGGAATAATCTCATCTTCGGACTTCATCATATGTCATGCCCAGTCTGGATTCTCTGAGGATAGTGGCAAGAGAGGAACGAATTATTCTGCTGAATGGCAGGAAAAACACGAAAGCATCATACACTTTGGCAGATAAGGATGATGGTTTGGTAAAACGATTGAAACTAGTCTCGAGACTAGTGAAAATTTGCAATTTGAAAATTTGCTGACTTTTATATTAATATCTTTGTTTTATGTGTGAAAAGTATAAAATTTTCTATAACTAAAGAACAAGCTAAAAACAAGCAGATTCTAGAGCACTTGTTAAAAAAATTCTGTCGATTAAGAATACAAAACTGAATTCAGTTATATGAATTTTTTTCCTTTCGATAATTATTAAACGAATGAATTAAAAACTGTACAACAAAACACAAGGGAAATAAACATTTTATGTTTTATCGAAGAATTGGCAACATTTATGAACGGTTCACTGTAATTTAAATCAGTAAACTTTTTTATCAATGCTCATTATGCATAGTTCATACAAGTCGATCCAATTAAAATGAAGTAGCATTTCGAATTTAGTAAGGCTTAAACCATACTTATGTTTCACCCACATCATAATCATCAACAGAAACATACAAACACACAAACTCCTTCTTTCACCACTTCCACAAATACCACTCACGATCTTTTTTAGATAAGTATTATATTTTTTAGATAAGTATTATATTTTGACTAATGAACCGCTGTTAACTATATTTATTTACACTCTTGAAAATCTTTCACGCACATACTATTACTGCTCATAGTTTCATTAAATACTTACCCACGGATAATAATTCTAACAAAAGAAAAAAGGCAAAAACATTACAAAGTTCCGTACACAACATTTTCCGGCAGAAATACGACAAACATTGCGCCATAAATCCGCAATTGCGCAAAGAAATGAAAGTGATGTATTGTTGAGATGTTTCTCATCTACACAGAAAAACCTAAGTTGAATGTCAAGTTGACGAAAGAGTGGTGTAGCACCAGTGTAGCATTTTTCAAAGCTTCATCAATCAGCTTTTTAATGTTTGCCTGTTTAAATTCTGGTTCCCGTTCTTGGACGAAAAAAAAATTGTGTTAAGGTGTCGAAATCTTCCTATCCAGAAGTAATTCAGCGGGCGTTTTACCTATTGTATCATGCTTGGCATCATGCATAACTATAACTGAATGCGTCGTTACGTAACAGGTTCTTTGAAAGAAAATATAAGTGACAATCCTCGGCTGCGAAATATTCGCGATTTATCTCTCGAGATGTTCCTTAATTTTCAATTATGCCATCCTTCCCGTGATGAAATAACTTATACTATGTGACGCGCGAAATAATATTGAAATATTCAAATGTCATATTGCAAGAATTATTGAAGAGGCAAAATTTGCTTTAACGAATTCTTATATAAAATAACACACTATCCCTAATAGTATTTGAAAACTATTTTAAATCCGTTTTAGTTACTCTTAATTTCAACGCATTCAATGAAGTGCTAACCTAATATATAAGTTGATTATTCAAAAAATGTAAGTATAATTTGAACGCATTCTTTTTCTATGATTAAGTTCTATAAATTACCAAAAGTAAATATCAGTGCAGCATTCAAGATTTTACGTTGAATGGTTCAAAATTGGTAACTGAGGTAACTTTAAAGATATACCTAACGCTCTCTGAAAAAATATTTAATCAGCTTCCCACGTTCTCGCATAACCCTTAGCTGAAAATTTATTAGCATTATTAGTTAAATAATTAATCGTTTGAATTACATTTAACAGAGAGCCAAACATTGCGCCTGAGAAATTTTTCGTTGAATGCACCGGCTCCTTATGGTTTCCAGACTCTACAGATGGCTATTGAAAGCGTTCAACGTTTTGTTAGATTGATTGACTATTAAAAGCTTTCAACGTTTTGTCCTCCTAAATTGCTTGAGGCAGGGCGTTTATCTACATCCAAAACCAGTTCAACTCTGCAGACGGCACACAGGCGAGGAAAAAATTTGTTAAGTTTCCTACTTTGCAAAAGATGCAATGGCGTTACAGAAAAATTTAGATTTGCAGCCTTTTTAAATATAATCGATGTATATGCACGTTTTGTGCTGTAGAAATAGCATTTTGATGAATGAATTGCGTCATAGTGAATCTGTAAATGTTACTTCGTTTCCTTAGTTAAAAAAATTAACCATTTTAATGCAGAAGAATTAAATGTGACCTCCAAAATGAAAATTGACTCTCTGCCCAAACGAGTTGTGGCGCCCTCTGTTTTTCAATATTGATACTAATCGAAAAAACTATAAAAAAACAAAAGTGATAGTCCTTAAATATTTATTAATAATATGATAAAGTATGCCATTTTTTAAATTCAGCAGAATTTTAAGAATGTATTCTATGCATCAGAAGACTTTTGCAGTACTTCACTGCATTTTTTTTATGTGATAATAGACCGCTAAATTTGCTTACGTTGAAAGAATAGGCGGACATTTGTCAACAAACAGGCTTAAAGCAAAGTTCATTAGTGAAGCTATCCCAGCGTTTATCATAATTTTTTACATAACTTCTAATTATTTTAACAATGTTTTTATTAACTAGTTCCTCGATGTTTGCCTGTGGTCTATACGGGATCATTTTCATATGCCGCATGTCGAGCCCTTTATACAAATTCTCAAAAATTTGACTAACAAACTGCCTTCAGTTATCACATATTACTTTTAACGGTGCACCGTATTTTAAAATAAACCTATGTAAAAACGCATCTGTGACTATTTTAGCCGACTCTCGCTTTAACAGAATTACTTCTACCCACTCAGAATAATCGTCAACAATCACCCAAAGATGTCGGTTTTTCAAATTCGCTGAAACAACCTTGAATTTGGCGTACATTTACTAAAAACACTCAATCGATTTCCAGGGCAACTACAGGTCCCTCCTCATCAGGAGAACAGAATATCTAGAAAAGGATCTATCCTTTCCTAAAAAAGGAGACAATCTAGAAAATCTAGAAAAGGATAGATCCTTTTCCAGATATACTGTTCTCCTGATGAGGAGGGACCTGTAGTTGCCCTCGAAATCGATTGAGTGTTTTTAGTAAATGTAAGCCAAATTCAAGGTTGTTTCAGCGAATTTGATGGTCTCATTGACGTGTTTCTCTTCTATTCTAATATCGATTTTTATTTAACTCACTTTGGGGAAGAGGACCAAGAAGGTCTACTGCAAGAATTTCATTAGGAAAAGTCGCGCGAAAACTCTTTAGATACCCGGCCGGGCTATAATTAACGTCGTTAATTAACTGACATAAATGGCAGGACCTGACATACGCTGTCACCACCTTCAAAAATACACCACCTCGCGTACTTTACTCACTGTTTACCTCAACTCCTAAATGTCCAGCTGGGAGAGCGTCATGAAGTTCCTGCAAAATGCTTAAATGTAGTGTGGCTGGAATTACTGGTTTAAATTCACGATTTTCATTTGTCGATTTAGTATAGAACAACAGATTATTTATGATCTCGTAATTTTGGGCCTTATTTCGCATGTTCGAAATTATCTGGATCCTTTAAATAAGCATAGATATTACCGAACTCTAAATCCTTGAGGAATTCAGCTATGATTGTCTCCCGGGAATCTAAAATTTTAGAAGTTCACATAGCATATTTTATTTGATCAGCATTTTCATCCATTTTAATTCTTGATAACGCGTCGGCCACGGTATTTTCCTTGCCGAGAGTATGCTTAGTTATTAAGTTGTACTTTTGTAACTTTAGAGCCCATCTAATTAACCTTGGAGTTAAATTCTTTCCAGAATATAATCTACCTACGGCCGCATGATCTGAGTAGATTGTAACTGGTGCTTTTCCAAAGTAAACCCTGAACTTCTCAACTGCCATTAACTCGGCTAACGTTTCTTGTTCAGTCGCCATAAAAATACTAAAGGATGCCCTTTTTGCATTAAAACTGCATCCACAGTGTAATCTGAAGCATCAGCCGTGATCTCCAAGTTCTTGTCCCCTTCCGGGAATTTGAACACTGGGGCATTAATTGGAGCTGTTTTTTATTGTTCGAAAGCCGTGTTTGCCTCCGCTGTCCACGCAAACTTAGATATTTTTTTCGTTTTAATACTAGTTCAACAATATAAGCGAAATTTTGTGTAAAGGAACGATAATATGAGCCCATGCCAAGAAAGAATGGCCGTATTTGGCGGAAAATAAATCTTGATTGCTTTTGTTTTAGAATGAGCTCTTTGAGGTCCTCAATTTTCCATTGGTAAAAGCTGTACACTTCGACTTCGAGCTTCGCACGATTTTTAACTATCGGGAAGGCCTTTAGGCGTGCCGTTTTAAAATTTTAAAAATTGCAGGTGATGCTTCCAACTTCCCTAAGTAAAAATTTTCCAGTTTCTTTCCACCAAGATTCCGCGTTTCCTCGGAGAGTACTCGAAGCAATAGCTACCCTCTGTCGTTCGGGTACAGGATACAACTGGAAGTGGTTGTTAAGGACTTCCAGAAATAAAGTGAAGGAGTTCTTGCCGTCGAACACCACTGCTGGCTTGATGGACGCTCTCATAGTTTGCATTAGAAAACTAAACCCATCCAAAGGGCTAGTCACCACCGAACCTGAGACCTCTGCATCTTGTGGGGATGATTGTCCGTCCTGATCGTTGGCCGTCAGATTAGAGCAGGACTTCGGGCGCCAAATGTAGGGCGCTCTGATCTAGCTTCTAATGTGGCAGCTGAAATACTTGTAGAACCACACAGGAGAAGGGTAAAAAGAACCCTTTATTAATTCTTTTAAAATTTCCAATGCGTCGACTTGACACTAACACACTACGCCTCACTCGGGTGGTAACTCAAATAACAAGAACTAAATTAAAAATTCGAAGATATTAACAAGTAGTAGAAGGGGCTATAAGTAGTAGAAGGAGTAGGTAACTACAGGTCTCAAAATATAGTATTTCCTAAAACAGCGTCAAATATCTAGTAGAGCAAAGTAATAGCTGTTATACCCGTAAATGCACTGATAGACCGGAGTCGTATTTTTACTTTTTATTGCATGTCATGGGAATATTAAAAATATAAATCATGATGTTTTTTTTAAATTTTTTTCAGTCAATTTAAAAAATATTTTACTATTGCACAGACCTTTTTACTGTCCTTTCCAGGTAAACTTTGAAAGGCTGACCTGAATGTTACTAATTTGCAAGGTTTTATACATGACCTAGTCGGAAAAAAAATGTTAACAAAATAATTTACACATTCTGTATTCTTGGTTAATTTCCAAACTGCTGTTTGTCCGACATTTGATTTCTAGTCAAACATTGAAGTGATTACTAACTTTTGGCTTTTTCAATGCATTTAATAATCACATACCTTCAGCACAAAAAATTCTCTTTATTTACCAATACCACAGAATACTTAAACAGAAAATATACGACAATTTCCGAAGATTTTATATTGTTTGTTTATTTTCAAACATATACATGAGTATCGACATTTAATCCTTTAATGTTTATTTTTCTACATCAAAACTAAATTTTTGGCCATAAATTTTGCAGTATTTTCATGTTATACGAAATTTACTTATTTATGATGTCATTGTCTTTTCTCAAACGTTTAGAGACTGCTCTCTCTGTATTTTTTAGATACTTGGAAAATATTTTCTCTTTTGATGTTATTATATAATGATGAATTTCCGTTACAATTTATGTTAATTATCAATTTAGGATGTTTTAAAATACTTGAAACATATATTTGTAGATCGTTTATGCTGGTTACTGCAATATTTTTTTCAGTGTTTTGAAGAATAACTATTTATTTTGTTTGCGAGAATTAAACTGATGTTTACTTTAATTTCATTTTTTAGAGCATTGGCCAGTTTACGACAAAATGTTGGATTTTATTGTCATCATTCATATAAATTTCATTATCTCAAATCTTTCACGTAACTGTAATTTTCCCCCGGTAATTAGGAGATGATTTGAGTAAATGCAAGATATACAGGGCATGAAGTAGAAACATTGAATAAAAAAGATGTTCAAAACAAGGAAAATTAGGTTATTCATATTGATGCATACATTTTTTAAGAGTTTTTTTTGGGAGGATGACATAGCATATAACATGTCAATTTACAAAAGAGAAAAAGTGAACAACAGCTACTCTACAATATTCGCACGATAATCACCCAGCATTCAATATATTGCAATTCATTATAAACAGTGGTTCTAACAAAGATAGTCCGTTAGGAAACTCATTGAAACTAAATGCAAAACACAAAATCTAGGTACCGGAATGTAGGACACTGGGCACACCACAAACTAAATTACCAGATACCAGAGTACCTGATCCTAGACCTTAGAAAAGTTTTGAAGAATCGTAAATTCAGTGTAAGAGCCAGAATAGCCAGGGACTTTCTGAAACTTTTTCCCACTAGTGAGAATGATCACAGAATTATCTCCAGGTATTTATCTGACAAAAATGTTCAATATTATGTTGTATATCCTAAAAAGGTCTGACCCATTAAAGTTGTGAATAGGGATATTCCAGCTGATTGAAGTTCAGACGAAATAAAAGATGAACTAATTAGTGATGGATATAACGTGCTCAAGGTAGCACAGATGATAAAATTCAAAACACGTGTTCCCATGCCTATGTTCCAGTTCCTCGTAAATTAACAGGGTGTGGAAAAGATCTACGATATGGCAAACCTATCTTTGTTCAAAGTCACTATTAAGTCATACAAATTTAAACGCGGAGTGGCCCTGTGCCTCAATTTCCAATATTTCTATCATCCTCGGACGAATGTAAACTTGCTCCGAGGTGTGTGAAATGTGATCTCTCACACAAAAGTTCGAACTGTCAAGCAAAATGGATAGAAAAACTGACCTGATGCAATTGTAGCGACGAACATGCGGCCAATTTTCCAAAGTGCCCAAAAAATCCAATGAACATGCGTAACTGTATGTAAGGACGCAAAATATTTTATATTGAGCATTTGGCCCATAAGACATACAATAGAAAAGAGAAAATTAATAAAATTTTAGCATTGGACTATGAATAAAATATTGTAAATAAATAGTTTGAAAATAATTTAAAAACGTAAAAATAAACGTACAAGTTATTCTTCGTAATGCTTTATTTTTGGTAAAATGAAGTCAAAACCTGGCAATGAAACGCTCAATTCAACCTTTAAGATTTCATTAAAACTGCAGTAAAAACTTTTGTGTATTAATGAAAACTGACTTGAAATTGCACAGATAGAGGAAAAGCATGACAAGTATTCTCTGGCAATATAATAAAATTATAACCCTAGCCCATCAATGCAATATAATGGTTATGTATGGTTAATTGTTAGTTTCGAATGAGATAAAGAAATAATCTTTGAGTGAAACAGAAGTATTTTACAAAATAATGATTCCTTTTCTCCTAGCAATTTAAATTGAAACTTGATAGATGTTTCTCATAAACAAGTTTGTATTTTCTTAGACATGCTTCTTATGAAATGGGTAAAACTTTTTTCTTAAAAGCCTATGATAATGCAAATCAATGATAGTGATAAGTTAAAGAAAAAATTCAGAGTCAATATGAAATGAATTAAAATCTCCGTTACCTACACACGAATACATAAGTATCAGAAAAATTTAATCTAATATGCTAGTAAACTAAGATTAATTAATTCTCTTTCGAAACATATAAAAATGATTAAATCAACCAATGTAATAATTTAGTAAAATTTGCTCTCGAATCCTTAGAAGGCATTGAAAAAAAATAAGGAGTTACAGGAAAAAAAATTCAAAATCTGATAATTAGTAGCGAACCAAATGTAAAAAGTTTAAACCAGATAACACATTCTAAGTGTACAAAGGGTTATCGATAAGGAATTTCTTAAAAATCATTTTTGAAAACATAATGATATCGCAGTATTCGCAAATAAATTCGGTGAAAACAAAAAATTTTAAAAGCTGATGCTCGAAAATTTAGCTGTGATGTTGGGAAAGAAAACTTTAAAGGATTAAAAATGCGGACACCAATGCTAACTTTCTAAAATGACACGCCTAGAATTTTCAAGAAATATTCACTTACTTTCTAACTGGTTTGTAATTTTATTAGTTTGTGTAAGTCATTGTAATGAGCATATGAAAGACACAAAATGCACCAGAAGCGAAAATTAGCAAAAATTTCCGTATTTGGGCAAGAATAAAATTTCACTAGCAGAAATGATTTGAAAAATGATCGAAAAGTAGAAAAATATCCATATAGAATATTTTGGCAATGATGTTTGAATGTTTCTTTCCTTGCCATTTTCTGGCAACCTTAAACTCGCACTGCGGAGAAGCTATCTTACCACAGCTCGAAATTTCATAACAATATTATTTTGATTGCTGCAAAACTGTTATGAGTTTCAAAGAAAGTACCATTTACCTACTCCCCAGTTACTCAAAATCTAATTAATTCTTTAGCTGAATGTGAAAATTTTTAAATACGGGAAATAGAAATTTTTAGAAGTTTGATTTGGAGTTACTGCGGACGAAAAAATTTCACATTCATGCACACATTTCATATTGCCGTAAAAACAGTGAAAACGTAATATGAGAACTATGATTTGTGCTTATTCTCTGAAAACTCACTATCGAATTTCTAAACCGAAAACATTACCTTCTTTATGTATGTACATAAGTTGAGAGGTAAAAATTTAAGGAACTCAATATTACAGCAAAAACACTCTACTTTTACTCTCTTACAAAATATTTTCCTCAAAATTTGACATTCTTCTAAAAGTTCTTTGCCCTTTAATAAGATTACTACGAAATTATACTATAAAAGAAAATAAATAAAGAAAAATAATAATATAAAAAAAATCTGAAACTTCCAGATTTTATATTACACTCAAAGGGGAGTTTCTTTTCAGCGTTTTGCGTGTTACCTTTATTTATTAGATATCACGTTCTTCGCACTTAAATCATAAAATTCAATTCAACAGCAATATCACAAATTATTTAAAAGGAGCATATTTTTAGAAAAACGGTAAAATTCAATTCAACAGCAATATCACAAAATATTTGAAAGGAGCATATTTTTAGAATTTCCGATACACAGTCTCGAGCGCTGGAGATAAAAATGTTTTTTTTTTTTTCGTACGATGTTGCATTACTCGCTTTGAAATTGTTGAGTTTGTTAATCAAAAATTCGTTAAGTTTTACAAAATAGGAAATAGATAATAAAACAAATTCCAAATTTGGGCTTCCAGATACCCATATTCCAGTGGAGGACTACGTTATTTAAAATTTCATATCTCCAAGTTCCATTGTTTTTTCACAGTGCGAGAAACCATACATACAGTCATGCAGATTCTTCATTATTTAATTTCTTTAAATATAATGCAGGTCTCTAATGTTTGGTGGCAACAATTTGAAAAGTTAAACGCCGTTTTAAAATGAACAACGCAAAATGCCAAAGCAAAATTAATAGCCCTTCTGGACTAATTGCTCTTTTGGGCGAATAATATGGCAATACAGCTTAAAAGATTCAAGAGAAAATTATTTTAAAAACTGTCAAGCAATATACTGATATGATAGTGGCGGTTTTCGGAAAGTCCAATGCTGTGCGCAGTTTTCAGGAAATCCCACTATTGCAATAAAAACTCGTTAAACCGAAACAAAGCTAAACGGACCGACGTTAACCGGGGTCTTACTGTATTGCTCTTTTATACTTATTACTTAGTTGCTTCATCTCTAATGATATTTAATTTTCGTTATTTACTTTCTGTTCTTTTTGTTTTGAATACTGATTTAATTTATTTAACCAAATATGTTTATTCTCCCATAATAAAGTGATTGAAAATATATAGTTAACCGATTAATGGTATTTTTTTACTAATTATGAAACGGGTTATTCTTTTTTCTTGTGTTTTTTAACTGCTCTCTGAGTTAAGTTATAAGGTTTCTCCTTCAATCTCTTGACTTTCTTCGTGAGCATAAACTATGAAACCTTATGTGGAGGACAGTGAGCAAATCTAGGCTATGTCCTTTAGTGTTGAAGAACTACAAAGTCAGAAGGAGGGTTTAAAAGTGACCCTTTAATTCAAATATTTACAACTCTTCAAATTGAGAGTAAGCCACTACTTGGGCTTGGGCCACTACTTGGGCTAAAAGTAATATGAAAATAAAGTGTGTTAACAAATTCAAATCCCTAACTTAGGTTAAGTAGGACGGCGAGGGAAGCTTACTCTTAGTGAAATGCAATAATGATG
>KK115682.1:1575988-1607276 GCA_000611955.2 Stegodyphus mimosarum
AAACACTGGTAATTGCAAATTGCCTATGAAGGCGAACTTGTAGTAGACAGAGGAAATCTTTGCGCGCACAGCCTTACGGCGATAAATCCAAGGCTCTGTCTTTCCCCTCGTTAACTCCTGCCTTTTAACTGCTAACAGATATATGCGATTTGCATAAATATCTCACTCGCGCTAAATTCGGGCAGCAACTGAAACTTTGAGATATCGATAGGAAAGTTCAAACTAAAAATAATTTGGTTAATTAAAATAATGAATGCTACAAAGTTAACCGTGGATGTTATTTGCTTGATTACTCCGGTTAATCAGGAGTAGAATGCCTAGCTAACTCTAAGCTATTGTTTATAGATGCGGATTAAGCAATTATTTTACATTATTTATAAGAATAAAAATACAGTTTACTCTCGATTATCCAGGCTAATTGTGGGGAAGTAGGACGAGTTTTCAAGCGTGTTGTATGTGATTATTTCTTAAAAAGATTAGTAATTTTACTTTGTTTTTGAGGACTTTTAAATACTTGCCAATTAAATATTTTTCTAAGTGCTATTTTTATCATTGTGTTTTAATCTCCTTCGGTTGAAGAAATCCAACCTAGTTTTAATGAAAGTATTGCTGCCTCGGAACTAATGTAATTATTAATATCTTCTTCGCTTGTGTTCTCTTTGGATCTTCTATTGTGACATTTGCAACGATATCCGCACCACTCAAGCATTAAAAGCGTGGCTGAGTCGAATCGCCAACGAACCCTTTTTATCAATATTTTCCCGATCAACATTTTCAATTTCTTGAGTTACAACCTCAGTTCTGCCTCGACGTTTTCACAATTGATAAATATGGGCATTCAGAACGAATTGTACGAGTTAATCTTTGAAAATTAAATCGAAAGACTGATTAAATCGCAATTCAGCGGGTTTTTGAGCACGCTCGGACTTGCGCTTGTTTGTTTTTTATACAATCACACGCCTAGTTTGAATGTATTTTATGGTTACCGCCAAACACGGATAATCCGCAAACCAGATGAGCCAGAGAATCGAGAGTACACTTACCGGATAGTCGGGAGTACACTGTATTTATGTGTTACGCAGCTTAATCATAGCGGGCGAAAATTTTTTCTAAAGTAAGTCTAAAACAAGCAATGAAATTGAAAGTTCGGTGGAACCGAAAAATATCATTCATCACATATAATCCTACTTCTGCATCTGGAAGAAATCACAGAATTTTCTGCACAATTTCTTTAAATTTTTCGTTGACATCTTTCTATTACTTACTAAAACTCTGTTGAGTATATAAGGATGTGTCCATTTAACCGTAGGTTTTGTGAATGAAATAATCTTTTATGCACTAAAGGACTTCCTGCTGTACGTTTACATTAATTTACGCACTTTCTTATATTGGCATTCTGCTATTCCTCCTTTCGTTCGCTCTTACCTGGATGCATATGAGTTAAAGACTATTCAAGGCAGAGTGTTTGAAAGCTTGAGATGTTCCAGAAAGCCTGAATTCGCCATGACATTATTTCTGCACTCTCATCCTGCCCAAGTAATATTTCTCGAGCCATACGGTCAAATCCCTCTTTCTCTTTTTATTTCAAGATCATTTGCCACAAGTATTATATCATGGATCTTTTTCACCATGCCCGTTACGGATCAATCTGAGATTACAGGAAAATACTGCTTTAAGAAGTAGACATCTGTATAACCACTCCCGTATCAAGGCTTCAAGGTTTGAGATGTAGAATTTTGACAGCGACGCTCGTTAGTTGTATACCGCGGGGGAAAAAAAAAAGACATTGTTATATCTCCCCTTCCACTGGGCCTATTGAAAAAATTCAAATTGCGTTTTTCATGTCTCGAAAGCGCGACTTAGGATATGTATTAGATTTATATGTACCATTGTTTTAATATAGGTATTTTGACACAAAATCGGACTTTTTCTGAAATAACATGCCAATTGTTTTCCGTGCTTCGATTCTACGACTCACATTATGCCAAATTGCCAAGTTTTGTAAAAATCGCACGAGTAGTTTTTAAAAAATTAGCTCTCAACATTTTAGCTCCTCAATGTTAATTCAAGTTGGTATGTATTTACTAATATCTCTTTTTATGAAATTTACTTGATTCCTTCCTATACAGATCGAAATTTAGGTTCATTCCAAATAAAATTCACCCTTTTTTATGATTTATTTTTAAAATTTGTAATTTTAAATAATTTTTATAAATTTGTCGAAAAACTCTTGAATTATAACCTATAAAATTTTTAACATCATCTTAAAGTACATGTATTTCTAAGCATACCTGCAAATAATTAGAGCTTTTTATTCGAAATTTCGCACGATATACGTGAATTTATATATTGGCGCGTTTTGACATTTGGTATATTTGTTGAAAGCGATAATATCGAAAATGTGGTTCACGCACTTTGTTAAAATTATTTTAGAGTATGAACGATGTGACTTTTTTCCGCTCATCCGCAATGTAAAAAGGTTGGAACGATGTGACTTTTTTACTCTCCCTCACAATGGAAGGGAAAGGAAAATAGGTTGCCATATATTAAGAAGTTAGCCAAGTGAATTATTCTTGGCTCAAACTGAAAAAAAAAAGGTCAATTTTTTAATTTCTCAGTAAATTTCGCACCAAATTTTACAAAATTAAATATTTAGGCATAATTTGAGTCATATAATCGAAATATGGAAAAAAATTGGTATGCAATTTCAGAAAAAGTCCCATTTTGTGTCAAAATACCTATACTAGAACAAAGTTATATATAAATCTAATATATATCCTATATCGCGCTTTCGAGACATGGAAAACGCAATTTGAATTTCATCAATCGGCTCAGTAGAACGAGAGATATAGAACTGTCCCTGAGGGGGCAGTGTACTTTCGTTAGACCAGCTCTGATAAGTTAGTATTCCCACATTAGCCATCTGGCTAACCGATTTTGAAGTCGTACAATTATAAATTGGATCCAGCGCTTAATTAGGCGAGTTACAGTGTCTCACAAAAGTGATGGGACACTTGTGCTTTACAAAAGGAAACTGTAGTGAAATAAATTAAAAAAACTTGTAAAAATTTTTTGTGGGTGTGTTTCATACTTAAATTTAGTAACAATTATTACATAACATACATTTTCTCAAAATATTAAAATATTAATTTAATAAAAATACAATTGTTTAGAACGGAGCAAAACATGGCTCACATAAGTGATGGGACACTTACTTTTCCACCAAATATTTATACAAAAATTTTACTTTTTAAAAGGTTTTAATGTTTTATTGAATTTCCTTTTACTTTTAAAACATTATTTAATCTTCTTGGGATGGATTCGAATAATTTTTTTGTGATTTCTGGAGTGATTTTACCCCATTCTTCTTGAAGCACCGATTTTAATTGTTGTTTTGAAGAAATGGTGTGTTTGCGAATTCTTGATTTCAATTCTTGCCAAATATTCTCTATGGAATTTACGTCTGGAGATTGTGGTGGTGTTTTTATTATTTCAGGACAGTTATATAGCAGCCAAAGTGTAACGTTCAAAGCAGTGTGCTTGGGGTCATTGTCCTGGTAGAATTTAAAATGGTTATGAAGGTTCAATTTTCGTGCTGAAGATTTCAAATTTTGATTTAATAATATGCCAATATACTTGTACTGATCCATTATACTGTCAATAAAAACAAGATTACCAACTCCAGCGGACGACATACACCCTCATACCATAACTCCTCCTCCACCATGTTTGAGTTGTTCAACTCAAACATGGTGAGTTCTGTTTGCGAAATTTTTCCTTGGGTTTTCTACACACCAAGATTCTACCGTCAGAGCCAAATATATTAAATTTACTCTCATCAGCAAATATAACTTCATTCCAGTAATCAAAATTCTTATTTATGTTGGACTTTGCAAAAGCCAGTCTGAGTTTTCTATTCTTTTCACTTACGAAGATTTTTTTCCTGGCTGCTCTACCGTGATATCCAGTAGATCGAATTACTCTTCTAATAGTCTCAGGATTAAAAATTACTCCATATAATGCTTGTAAATCAGCAGCAACTTTAGAAGCACTCATGCTTGGATTTTTTTTAATATTTCGAACGATAATTCGCTTTATTCCATTGGATAGCTTTGATGGTCGGCCAGGTCTTCTTTTGTCCTGAATCATATGATTCTTTTTATATCGTTTAATGATATTGAAAACTGTTGAATGACTCAAGTTAACTGTTTCAGCAGTTTCTCTAATAGATTTTCCACGTTCAATATGCAAATTAATAACTAATTTTCGAATTTCAGGCAAAGTTTCTTTTCGTTTAGCATTCATGGCTGCACAGAGCTAAAAAACACAAAAATTCCAAAACAAACTGGAAAGAAATAATGCAGACGATTTTATAAATTATTGCCAATTGCTTTTGAGTAAAAATAAAAACCCCAAAAAATATTTTTAGACGATTTTTGTTGCATAGTCTAATGGTGTCCCATCACTTATGTGAGCCATTTTTTGCTCCGTTCTAAACAATTGTATTTTTATTAAATTAATATTTTAATATTTTGAGAAAATGTATGTTATGTAATAATTGTTACTAAATTTAAGTATGAAACACACCCACAAAAAATTTTTACATGTTTTTTTAATTTATTTTATTACGGTTTCCTTTTGTAAAGCACAAGTGTCCCATCACTTTTGTGAGACACTGTATATTGCAATCTGAGGTTACGAATAGTTAGTAATTTGTAAAGTCACGTTTCTGTTATCTACTACAGTGGCTCCCAAAAGTGTTCGTACACTTATGATTTTCATTGAAATAGGGCTCTATCCATTAATTAAAAGTAAACTTTCTGAATGAGATTTTAATAATAAGATTTATAATCTCGTAGCAAAATTACATGAAATATTTTTAAAGCATAGCGAAACTTTATTTTTAAAAAATTAATAATAAAAAAAAACATTTTATCTCACAAAAGTCTTCGTACACTGAAATAGTTTTGGATAAAATCATAATTAGAATTATTGTTTGCCACTTTGGTGGCATTTAAAAAATCATTTGTTTTAATTTTTTATTGTTTACTTAGTATTCTATTTATTATTGAAAAATGGGTCGCAGTCGTAAAGAAATTACAAACAGCATTCGAAAATTGATAATTTCGTACCATACAAGTGATTAATCAATTCGAAATATCGCGTCGATCGAGAAAAAGATCGAGAAAAAGGTCGATCGAGAACGTTAACTAAACGTGATGAGAGATTTATTATTAGAAAATTTGTGAAAACCCCACGTCGAGTGCTGTAAAAGTTTCTGCAGAAGTTAATGCAAAGTTTTCTACTTCAATTTCACCTGAAACTATTCGACGAGCTCTCAGAGAAGTTGGATTACATGGGCGTTCTGCCCGTAAAACTTTTTTTGTTAGTAAGAGAAATAGAAAGCTTAGGTTTTCATTTACAAAATCAATGATAATTACATTCGAAACGTACTGGAATAATGTCCTATTTGCTGCCGAAAGCAAACTGAACATTTTTGATTCCCTATGGTCGAATAACTGTATGGAGAAGAAAAAATGAGGAACTTCATTCTAAGAACTTAGTTGGAACAGTTAAGCATGGCGGTGGAGGTGTTGTGTGGGGGTGCATGGCAGCATCAGGACTAGGTAATTTGGTATTTATTGATGGCGTAATGAATCATTCTCTTTATTTAAATATTTTAAGAGACAATTTAAAATTATCAGCACAAAATTTGGATATTGGAAACAACTTTATTTTTTTTATCAGGATAAAGATCCTAAGCATACGGCTCTCAACATTTGCCTGTGGTGTATCTATAATTGTCCACAGGTTTTGAAAATACCACCTCAGCCTTTAGATTTAAACCCCATAGAACACATTTGGAAAGAACTGGAGGTTAGTGTACGAAAATACGACATCAAAACGAAAATCGAACTCAAAACAGTCATGGTGGAAAAATGGATGAACATTGATACAGAAATTACAAAAAGAAACTAGTAAAATCTATTACCAGACGTTTAAAAGCTGTTGGGGATGCTAAAGGATATCCTACTAAATATTAATTTAACGAAAAAGGAAAATATTTACTAATATGTCAAGATTTGTTTGATGTGTACGAAGACTTTTGTGAGATAAAATGTTTGTTATTTTTTTATTATTAATTTCTTGAAAATAAAGTTTCGCTATATTTTAAAAATATTTCATGCAATTTTGTTACGAATAGATTATAGATCTTATTATTAAAATCTCATTCAGAAAGTTTACTTTTAATTAATGGATAGAGCCTTATTTCAATGAAAATCATAAGTGTACCAACACTTTTGGGAGCCACTGTACTTGCAAGTTGCGAAGTTTTAATTTATGCGCATTAAGTTGAAGGTTTAATAAAAAGGCTATTTACAGCTTTCTTAGGATTCTATTATACTTTCACAGACGGAGCGATAACTCACTTGTCAGTCTAAGTAGGACTACAGAATTTTAAATTAGATTTAAACAAGACAGAACCCTACACTGTAAGTGATGCCACCTTCAGTTAAGTGGTATTTACTTCTAAATAGTAAGGAAAAGGAAAGCATATATTTCACTGCAAAGAAATAGTCAAGTCAGGATGCTGACTCAACTAGTATTGAGTTCTTGTTAATTCCAAACCCAAAAAAGAGCGTAATCTTCAGACGTAAAATACCTGTGTTTGTTATCTTTTATTTTTACTCTACAATACATGTTTTGCAGAAAAATGGAACCGAGATAAGGTGAAAAACTACAGATTGTGATGTAGCAAGAAAAAAAAATAGCTTGTTTATTCTGAAATATAGTCTTTCTTTCCTATCTGTTAACAAAAGTGTGAAGCAGAACTGGCAGTATAGACACACTTTGCAGAATACAGACTAGAGGAACAGCAGTAGAATATAGTAAAGAATATATTTAAATTCACACTTCATAACTGTTCGCTCTACTATGGATTCCTTATTCACGGTGAGAGATAGGTGAGAAAATTCCTTTTTATATAATCTAATAATTAATAAATCAAATTATTTTAAGAAGTTAAAAATTATTTTTTTGTTAATGACTGGCGAAACCATTATCATTTTCATACTCTGTTAATGAGGATGAAGCCATTACCATTTCTCCGCTTTGACTCTTTTATGTTAATGACTCGATGGTATTACGGTTTTCGTACTTTTCTAATAATGACTGGTGATGTCATTTCCATTAAAAAAAATTGACCTTCTAATAAGACCCGCAACTTGCTTTTGATGTTACAAGTTTCGCTGCAGTTTCTGTCGGTGCTTTTCATTAATATGTAGTGCAATGCAACGTGTTTTGAATATGTAATGTATTCCAATTAAGAAATAAGTAACTAATTTAGACATCAAACAGCAAAAATCAGTGTTATTAGTTAACTTCTAAATTAATACTTGTTCGGCGTGTTATTCTATCTTAAATAAGTAACTATTGTGAAATTCTGACTAACTTTCAATATTTTCCTTGAGGTGTCCGTGAAACGAATATGAAAATGCTTTTGATATTAGAAATATACATAAGCGAGGGATTCTGGCGGTTAGGGCTTTGTAAAATGTAATGAAGAAGCAGAATAATTTCAAATATTATTTCTCACCAATAATTTGGGAATTAAGATTTTTATTTATGCAGGGTATTCAGAAAAAGTAATTAGGGACTTTCATTTTCTAAAAACTGTTTCTGGATATACCCAGTCAGCTCCCGATTTACTAGGAATAATACATTTACGGTTAACTAATATTCACGGTTAACCTGATGGCATTTAAGAAACGCACAAGAGGGATAACTTATATATAATCAACACAAAATTTTACCTGTATTTTCTAGCAGTTCAAGTTTGAGAATGGGTAAGTTCATTTGGTTACGTAAATTAAATCAGCCTTCAAAACAAAAAGAATAACTATAAATTAAATAAATATAATAATAAAGGGAACAAATTATAAATGATTCAACTCTTATAATTTTGTTCTTTAGAACAATAATTAGTTCTTTAAAATAATATTATTGTTGTTTAGAACTATTATTATTCTCTTATTATTATCGTTTTTTAGAATAATATTTACAAGAGAACGTTAGCAATGTCACTAATTTTAAACGCGCATAAAAACGTTTCTGGATTGTTGTTCCAGCTAGGACTCCTGTTTTTATTGTACCATCTTTATATATTCTATGCTATATAAAATTCAGTTACATATTGTTGTTGATGAGAAAATATTCCCAAACATTATCACAGCATCTGCTATGTCTGCTATTAAGCCAAGCACTTTTTTCCCCCATTTTGTGTTTTGTGTAGATTATTAAAAGCAATTTATAAGGTACAAATCTCTGTCATAAAACTACGTGTTGTCGAATCCGCTTGCGTGCGACAGCACGCCAAAGGATTCGTTTAAGCATCTCATTAAATACAGTGGCTCCCAAAAGTGTTCGTACACTTATGATTTTCATTGAAATAGGGCTCTATCCATTAATTAAAAGTAAAGTTTCTGAATGAGATATTAATAATAAGATCTAATTTATTTGTAACAAAATTACATGAAATATTTTTAAAATATAGCGAAACTTTATTTTTAAGAAATTAATAATCAAAAAATGACAAACATTTTATCTCACAAAAGTCTTCGTACACTTCAAAAAAATCTTGACATATTAGTAAATATTTTCATTTTTCGTTAAATTAATATTTAGTAGGATATCCTTTAGCATGCACAACAGCTTTTAAACGTCTGGGAATAGATTTTACTAGCTTTTTTGTAATTTCTCTATCAATGTTCATCCATTCTTCCATCATGACTGCTTGGAGATCGCTTTTCGTTTTGATGTCGTGTTTTCGTACTCTAACCTCCAGTGCTTTCCAAATGTGTTCTATGGGGTTTAAATCTGGAGACTGAGGTGGTATTTTCAAAACTTGTGGACAATCTGTGGACAAGCGAACGTTGAGAGCCGTATGCTTAGGATCGTTATCATGATTAAAAATAAAGTTGTTTCCAATACCCAAATTCTGAGCTGATAATTTTAAATTGTCTCTTAAAATATTTAAATAAAGAGAATGATTCATTATGCCATCAATAAATGCCAAATTACCTAGTCCTGAAGCTGCCATGCACCCCCACACCTCCACTGCCATGCTTAACTGTTTTAACTAAGTTCTTAGAATAAAGTTCCTCATCTTTTCTTCTCCATACAGTTATTCGACCATCGGAACCAAAAATATTAAATTTGCTTTCGTCAGCAAATAGGACATTATTCTAGTACGTTTCGGGTGTATTTATCATTGATTTTGCGAATGAAAGCGTAAGCTTTCTGTTTTTCTCACTAACAAAAAAGTTTTACGGGCAGAACGCCCATGTAATCCAGCTTCTCTGAGAACTCGTAGATCAGATTCAGGTGCAATTGAAGTAGAAAACTCTCATAAAATTCTGCAGAAACTTTTACAGCACTCAAACGTGAGTGTTTCACAAATTTTCTAATAATAAATTTCTCAAAAAATCATGTTTAGTTAACTTACTCGGTGGTCCTTTTCTTACCTTGTTTTTCACCCGATTTTCTTCTTTAAAGCGTTTTATCCTATACTGCACTGTAGAATGGGATAAATTAACTAATTTAGCGATATTTCAAATTGATTTACCACTACTATGGTGAAAAATTATCAATTTTCGAATGCTGTTTGCAATTTCTTTACGACTGCGATCCATTTTTCAGTAATAAATAGAATATTATGAAGTAAACAATAAAAAATTACAGCAAACGATTTTTTAAATGCCACCACAATGCAAAAATTAAAAAAAGCGGCAAACGATCATTCTAATTTTGATTTTATCCAAAAATATTTCAGTGTACGAAAACTTTTGTGAGATAAAACGTTTGTCATTTTTTTATTATTAATTTCTTAAAAATAAAGTTTCGCTATATTTTAAATATATTTCATGTAATTTTGTTATGAATAGATTATAGATCTTATTATTAAAATCTCATTCAGAAAGTTTAATTTTAATTAATGGATAGAGTTATATTTCAATGAAAATCATAAGTGTACGAACACTTTTGGGAGCCACTGTAGATGGCACGCGTTACTAACTAATAAAGTATAACGACCGCGCTGAAAACCAAAGCTGTGAAAACTGCTTGCTGAACCAGATGTTAAATGTAAACAAAACATTAAGAATTTCCAAGAATAATCGATTACGATTACAATGATTATAATCAGATGTTAAATGCAAATAAAACAATAAGAATTTCTAAAAATAATCGATTACCCAAAATTGAATTAAAACTGAGTGAAACTTCAACCACTTAATAAAAATTTGGTGCTTAATAAATACAGAAAACGATGCTTAGTAAATTTCAGAACGAAAAACGTTTAAAATAATATATACAAAAATTTAATCTAAAAGTTATTTCTATTAGCTTGATTCGCACTAAAAATTATGAAATAAAATAATTATATGACTTCTTGACCACAACACTCAGAAATTGCAGAAGCCAATATTAAGAGCAACTGTAGTTTTTGAATGTTGTGGTGAAGAAGTCATATAATTATTCTATTTCATACTTTTTAATACCAATAAAGCTAATTGAAATAGCTTTTAGATTAATTTTATTTTAATATTTTAGATTATTTTAGATTAGAGAGCAAAGTATTTAGTTTTAGAGAGCAAAGTATATGTCCGTTCCACAATGAACAAAATCGTCTTTCCTTTTTTTTAGAAAAAGGCCCTATTAATTCGCTGTTGGTTAATCATAAGCTAACTTTACTTTCAAGTAGGAAATTTTTTAAACTATAAAATTTATCAAATCAGTTTCAGTGGTGAAACAGAAGGGCTTTGTAAACTCAAAATATATCTTTTAATGTAGTCTTCACACAGTAATATGTCCAGTCAGTAAAATATTCATCATACTTTAATAAGTACAAAAACAATGAATATCTTTACGGTTAGAATAAAGAAGATATTAGTAACTAACAGTTTGAAGGGGCTGACTACAGTGTTTATTCTGAGTGTTGTTCGATTTATGCAGAATCATTAATCGCTAAAATAAACACCTTTTATTTCGTAGTTCTTCTGTTTTATCGGAATCGTTTAGTAAATAAACAACGAAAAGTGATTTGAGTCAATAAATTTGCTTCTGATTATCTCCGAGGGTTTTCATTTAAAGTGTCAGAACTACTGTTTCTTCTAGTTGATTTTGCAAACATAACTGAAAGTCCTGAGCCGGAAGAGAGAGCTCACTCAATGCTATGTTCGTGCGGATTTAGAAAATAAAATAAACATAAGGAGGGTTAAATTAACCTTTATTCATACAGCGTACAGCTGCTCCCGCACTTCGGGATAAAAAGACCAAAACTTTTGGTCGAGAACGTAGAAAAATAAGAAAATGAATTAACTTAATAAGAACTAAGATGCTTTACAGAGACTAGTAACGCGAAGATTGGCCGTACAAGGACTACAATACGTCTTTCAGTATCAGCGAGAACTGAATTCTGGCCTTAAAGGCAGACAACGAAAAATCACGCGCGTAATAAAGGCTGCGAGAAATCGCTCTTTCACTCCTTCTCGTCTAAAAGCCATGTCTTAAATACTTCTAAAGTTTGCAAACTCATTTGCATATGCTAAATCTATTCGCGCTTGTTCTGGATGGAAATGGAAAATAAGGAAAGACAGTAAAGATTTAAAATAAAATAAACGTTAGTAAAACTTAAAATCCTTACAAAAGCTACCTAAATTCTCATATCACCTTTTAAAGCATAATGTACATTTTATTATTTGAACTTCCAGATTTTCAGAAATCATAAAATTTATCGTTCAGTTTTATATTTTTTACATCATTCAGGTTTATAAACTGTCCCACTCTCGATGCTGCAACTATTTTCATTAAATTTTTACCTCATTTCTAAGAAATTTCCCAATTAGAAGTACACTGCGGGGAGAAAAAAAAAATGCGTTTTTCATGCCTCGAAAGCTCGACTTAGGATATATATTAGATTTATATATAGCATTATTCTAACATAGGTATTTTGACACAAAATCGGACTTTTTCTGAAATAACATACCAAATATTTTACATATTTCGATTCTACGACTCAAATTATGCCAAACTGCCAAGTTTTGTAAAAATCGAACGAGTAGTTTTTAAAATATTACTCAATGTTAATTGAATTTGGTATATATTTATTAATATCTCTTTTTTATTAAATTTACTTGATTCCTTCTTTTAGAATTAGAAATTTAGGTTCATTCTAAATAAAATTCACCCATTTCTTATGATTTATTTTTAAAATTTGTATTTTTAAATAATTTTTATATTTTTTTCGAAAAAAGTTTTGAATTTTAACCTATGAAATTTTTAACACCATCTTAAATTAGATGTATTTCTAAGCATACCTGCAAAAAATGAGAGTTTCTTTATTCAAAATTTTCTAAGATATACATGAATTTACATATCGGAGCGTTTTGAAATTTGATATCTTTTTTTTGAGCGATTATAATACCAAATGCGGTTTACGGGTTTTGTAACAGTGAATTGTTACAGCTATTTCTAACCTTAAATTTCAAATAAATTTTTACGGAGAATTAATTATATGGAATTTTTCCCTCAATGATGTGTATAAGTATTTATTAATAATATATGAAAAGTTACTTTTTTTAAAATTATAGATAAGTTTGTTCACATTAAAATTTTTTTTTTAAATTTCTTTCTTTTTTCCTTTTTCTAAAAAATATTTGTAATAGTAAAATTTTACATTTGCCGTGTTATCGTCTGCTAGTTTACTTTAACCTCATTTAAATCGAATTGTCTAAAACTGAGAATTTTCGTTTGATGTGTTATAAACTGTTTTATTTCTTTGTCATTTAGCAAAATATCTTTTAATTAAAGTATTTATCCTTCGAACTTTGCTTTAAACTTTATTTATAGTTAAAATACCTAGAAAATGAAAAGCTGTCTTGAGCTGAAGCGCAACTGATGTAACTGATATTTTAAAAAATTTGACAAGAATGCAAAATTTATCGAAATCTAACAATTGAAAAATCTTAATTTTCTTGCGTGAGAACTGAAAATAAATGTAGAAGAATAGAAGAAAATTAGGGAGAAAAGTAAGCAAAAATTTGAAGGGGAATTTGCCTGTCAGAAATACCAAGATGCTTCGAAAAGTTGGATGCTTTTTAACTTACTTGCAGAATGCCTGAAGAAAAAGAAGAGCAAGCCATTAAGAAGAAAAAATTGACATTTGCGTAAAATTTAGTATTTTTTTAAATTTAAAACATTTTTTATCTTATGATATTTGATTCTTGCGATTTCAAAAATGAAATATTTGACTAAAATATGAATAACATTTTAGGAAACTAAATGTAGGATGATAAAATTGTGTAAAGCAACGGAAACAATGATAAATCTGTTTAAAGCAATGTATGCAAGTCATCCTATGTCGGTTATATTTATTTATTTATTCATTTATTTATTATTCCGCCTGCTTCCGCTCTCAATGGGCACTGCAGGTCAGTCATGTTATTCTAATCGTTGCACCAGCAACCTAAGTCGGTTATATATCTCTCTTATTTATATATCTTTTCTGAACGGCCTATTGAAAGGCGTGTCAGCTGTGCTTTACTGTATTTTCTCTTTTAATATATGCAGTTTTCAAATGCATCGTAGTCTGGGTCACAAAGTATGCTTTCGAAAGAAACGCAATTCAAATATAAATAAAATCAAATTCTGGAAAATTTTTATATTAATAAATATATTTTAAATGCGCAGTACGAATGAATAAATAGAAAATTTTATAACAATTATCTGAAGAGACAATGCAACACAAACAATTAAAGTAAAATTCTGAAAATTTAAAAATGACCTAAAATAATAACTATGACTAAAAAATATAGTATAAAGAAAATTATTTGAAAAAATAAACGATGCACTTTTTTTTTTAAACTACGCAGTTCGAATGAGTAAATCGAAAATTTTAAAACAGTTCTTTGAAAGAAATCATGCAACTTAAACAATTAAAATGAAATTCGAAAAAGGAAAAAATTACTTAAAATGATAACAATTATAATTAAAAATATAATATAAAGAAAATTATTTGAAAGTAGGGGAACGATTGTGACTTTTTCCCGCTCACGCTCATATAAAAAGGGAAAGAAAAATAGGTTGCCATATACTAAGAAGTTCGCCAAGAGAACTAACTATTCTTGGCGCAACTGAAAAAAATGCGCCAAGTTAAAATTTTGAATTTACCGTAAATTTCGCACCAAATTTTACAAAACTGAATATCTAGGCACAATTTGAGTCGTAGAATCGAAATATGTAAAAAAATTGGTATGTTATTTCTAAAAAAGTCTGATTTTGTGTCAAAATACCAATATTAGAACAGTGCTATATATATATCTAATATATATCCGAAGTCGCACTTTCGAGACATAAAGAACGCAATTTGAATTTCGTCAATCGGCCAAGTAGAAGGGTAGATATAGAACTGTACCCCCTTTTTTTTGCGCAGTGTACATTTCTGAGATCAAAATTAAAAAAAAAAAAAAAAAAATTACAAAAGCCTGCAATATATTTCTGCGTATTTTCTAAGTAATACTGTATACTTAATTTAGAGCAGATAATGCCGTAATGTACATTAGAGAAATATTCTTTGGTTTTTGTGTATTACAATGTATCCTGATAAAAATAGGATCTTGAATGGAAATACCTCAAGATACTACTTTGTTTAAGATAATTAATGAAACGTAAATTTACAAGCTTATTATTATGCTTCAAGTCTTACTGTGTCTGTCCATTGGGTTAGATTACGTACTATTATATCTTAAGTGTTGCCACGTTAAGCTCGATGCCAAGTTATCATTACCTGTATGGAGTTATGAACAATACCAAAATTCATTGAAATTGTGGTATTTTACATGTTCGCAGTATTTTTGTGACACATTTTCGAATTTTTGAGAAAGAATATCCATTATTTCATGTAATAGTGAAAAGAAATGCCGTCGCATTATACGGAATTTTATCGGGAATTTTATCCCTTGCGAAGGGGGAGGAAAAAGTCACTGATATTTTATGCAGTTTCTTAAACAGATAAACTATTTTTATGTATCAGGATTCGATAGAAAAACATCTGATGCGGACACTACATGACTTCCTTGTACGAAATATTAAATTATACGCATTTTTTACTGCATTTCATTTAAATTCATTTCCTCGAATTTCATTAGAGATAGATTTCTCGTTCAATTAATTCAGTTCTCACTTCGCGATAAGGCAAAAATGCACAAAACCTCAAAATATCTTCATTAAATATTGAAAAATATAGGAAAAAAAAATAAAACACCATATACAGATAAAACAATTAACAAACAATTCTTACAATTAAAATTAGAGTTTCTACGCAAAAACAAGCACTTCGGCCAGCAGGCAACAAAGCAGATTTTTCGGAGCACAAAACTGAAAGTTTACTTTTGGTCCTATTTGGCAAAAAAACATTGGTGCAGAAACTGACTTCATTCACTATTCTGCTAAGTTTCAAATGTAAACAAATGTGGTGCTATGGTAAACAAAAATTAGGCTTAGCCGCGCTTAAACAACTTTTAAATTTTTGATAATTCTACAACTATTGCATGCAGATTAACTAAAGGCATAAAAACCTTAACCGAAAGGTAAGACCAACATAACTCTATCATTTTTAAAGCAAACAATGCACAATTTACCAACATATAAGAATAAAAAGAACCAAGCTTACGGAGCCGAGTCACAGAGTGGGTATGTATGTATATATATATATATATATATATACACTTTTGGTGCGACCAATTGCAAACAAACAGGGAGATGCACAACTTCATGTTATAGCAGTCCTATATACAAAATTTCAACTTTCTGAGGCTACTCGTTTCTGAGTTATGCGATATATATATATATATATACATTAGGTGCGTACGTACAGACGTTATGAAAAATTCTCTTCTGAATCCATTTTAAATCAATTTTGTAATCCGTTTGGAGAAAACGAGTTCTTTGTTCTCTCCTTACGTATACATGTAACTCTAAAATATTGTTAAATTGCATCCGATAGCGGTCAAAATGGGTATTTTCTTTGAAATGTGATACTCGGAATTTTTCGTGATTAAAATACTTCCTTTACCTTGTAAAAGGAAGTAAAAAAGCCAAAGTTCAGTTTGAAAGTTTTGGTCAAAAATTGCCTCAATATCGAATAAGCAATTTTTTGAACTAGATATTTAGAATTTAAATAAAAATTTTTGCAAAGACGAAAATTTTTTTCTATGCTTGAAAATACATATTGTTATTAATTATACAAGTAAAGTTCTTCCTTTTTGAGTTGTAAACCAGCTCCTTGTTTTAAAACTCTGGCTCCTTTGAAAGTGAAAGTGAAATGGTCACTACCCGCTACTAACATGTAGCAAAGCACTAAAATTACATGCTAGCATTAACAGGAAGAATTAATTAAATGAATGAGTGAAAGCTATTTTTACATACAAAGTAAATTGGTGTTAAAATATATTGTTATTCAAAGATTTCCTTCTTCAAATTTCTTTATATGAATTTTTCTTTTGGAAATTATTAATTATTCCATCCCTTATTTCATACTGCATTGGAATTTTTCTAGTCTTCATACTAGAAATAACATTTGAGAACGTGATTTGTTGTATTTCTGCCAAATATTCAGTAAAGGATGCAGTACTTGCATAATTATCGTCATATTGCATTCTGAAATTATAATCATTTTGTACGAAAATGGATAAATCTATGAAATTTCAAGTAGCTTCATCAAAATTCTCTATAATAATGCGTAGATTGTATTTTGTAAGAAAAATCCAACTTTTAAAGTTCAATTACTGATAATAATATTTGACGCCATTTTATTCCAAGAATACCTGTCTTATTAAAAACTTTGACATGACGTAATGCTGTAATGTAAGATTTGTAATGTAATGTAACTTTGCAATAATGTCAGGTTTCCTTTCAAGATATTTTAGAATTTATTTAAAAAAATGATTTTTACACTCCGTTTTTAAATCATTGAGCTATCCTAGGAACTATCTTGACTAGTTTGGTGAGAAAAAATAATTTTTCTCCCCAATATTTCAGTTTTAGAATGTGGAAAGTTTCTGCTTATATATGAACAGAATCAAAATATACTTTAAAGATGACTTCTAAATTGGCTCAAATTTCGAAATAAATTATTTTAGAAATTTCAAAATCAGAAAATATTGGTGCATATTGATAACTTATATTAATTTTGATGTCAAACAACAAAATTCAGCATTATATTTGCAAATTTTCACAGGACTAGTTTCGATGGTTTTATCGAACCATCATCCTCAACTGCCAAAAACGCTAAATTTTGTTGTTTGACTTCGAAATTAGTATTTGTTTGGCGTGTTATTTTACCTTAATTAAACTTATTAAACAAAACCTTTTAACTTCTGCTGGGAAAAGAATTCGCTTATTGGGAAATAGACTGTATAGTTTCTGTATAGTTATAGACTGTATAGTTACTTTTTCTGTTTAGTCGACAGAATTGCTTTCACTTTGAACATATTATCATGTTCCTCAATATATTTTGCACTTTCATGTTCCTTTATGATGTATGCATTTTTCTCCTGATTTGAATGCTATTGGGAAAATCGATAAATAAGTCACTGCAGTATCAAGTTACCAAATACCTCATAAATAAATACGTAATTAACCTCATAAATAAATGCAAAAGCCTCTGGCACTAACAAATCTTATTTATTCACACAGAGTTTTCTAATTGGTGATATCGCAGTGCTTGCTTACGTTGGCATAGCTATCAGCGATTGCTTGTACTTAAAGCAAAGTATTGCAAGCATTTTGAATATCTAATCTGCTGGTAAAGTGAAAAACCAGTTTCATCTATGTAAGTTGTTATGAAATGTAACAAATATTAAACTGTAGTTCTTGAAAAAAATCAGATAGTGATTCAATTTGATTTATTTAAAAAAATAAGTTCCAATTCAAAGTCGGAATATTAATCTTTATTATTTCAAGTAACGATCTTCAAGCTTTCAAAGCTGTGTATTCCACAGAAAGCTCAGATATATATTCCACGTTAAGAATCAGAGTAGTCGAGTTAAAAGTAAATAAAAAGAAACTAAAAACCAATATAAAAATTAATTTTCTTCTTCAGTAGACTACAAATCATTCTGTATTTGAAGATGACATTAAATTTGAATCGAAAATCTTTTAATAATTACTTACATACCTTTGAAGAGTTGTAGAGTCATTAGGTTATTTTGATGCAGGAGACATGAAAAATGAGCAATGCCCCGCTGGGACTCGAACCCGGACGTCCCGAATACGCGCCAAGTATGCTAATTATCACACCACGAAGGTATGCAGAAACAAGGGATGCCTTATATACTACCCCTTTTAGAGGGTGACTGGGGAATAGGGAACCCAATGGCCAAACACTGGTGGTGAATCATCATCATCCACCACCTCTTTAAGTTCGGGCGCGACTGTATAGTCATTAGGTTATTTTGATGCAGGAGACATGAAAAATGAGCAATGCCTCCGCCGGGACTCGAACTCGGACCTCCTGATTACGCGCCGAGTATGCTAACCATTACACTACGAAGGCATACTAGAAGGAGGGAGAAATCTCTTATAGAGTAACTAGATATAAAGGAAGACGATCATTGTGTTAAAGCTGGGTAAATTGTTATCACTCAGCACGTTTTCTGAAGTCATCCATGTCTTAAACCCTGATGTGTTCATAATTATTCTGTAGTCAAATCGGCAAATCAGCATACAGAGACCGTTCGTACATATTTTAGACGAGTTTCCTTGTATTTATAGAACTATGTTACCTAAAATTTTGTGTTTTAAATGTTCTGTTTGATAACTTTGATTCTTCACTATCTTTCTACGTCGTAATTTCAAAAACAGTACAGCTTTTCGTAGCGTGGGAAGAGTATTTTATCTCATTCCATTTGAACAGCTTTCCAAAGTCCAAGGAGGGGTCGGGTGCAAGTCGACGGTTGGACAATCCGCTTCTTAAACGTCCCAAAGCGCAAAAATTCATGTTTGATCATCAGAATATTTAGTACGGACATCAGTGAAGGATAGGGACTTTATACCCGTTTCTTGTTCCATTTTTTCCAGTAAATTAACAGTGGATTTTGACGTGTGGCTACTTGGTTCGTCTTGATGCAATTTTGCTGATTAATGGCACTGTGGCTAAAGAGAAGGTGTTTCATATTTGAGAATTGGGTATCAGATATATTCCTGATAATATGTTAAATCGATTTTAACATTTTTCTCCATTCTCTTTATTTTTAATTTGCCGTTATAAGAAAAAAACCAGCAACAATGATTAATCCTTTTGAAAATTTTCCTTTAGAATCTTTGAACTATGTTTTAAGATTTTTGTTCCTCCGCTTTAATGATAGTAATGGATATCTTTTCATTTCATCCATTTAAAAACACCCCAGATTCATCTATTATGACAACATTTTTCCATTTTTGTCCGGATAAATGTTTCTCATAAGGAATTTTGTAGCGCGTTCTGTTTTCGCGATATGTCGTTGCGAAAAACAATGCACATTAGGTTTTTTCGCCTTTTAAAAATTCAAATCAGCATTAATCACATTGTTACAGTTGACAGTGAGCATTTTAATGATTTTGCTACCGTCCTTTGACTTGGCAGAGTTACTTTTAACAGCAAAGATTTGCCTTGGATATTATTGGAACAATACCTTATAGTTAGGTGGTTTAGTTGTTACCTTATAGTTAGGTGGAACAATACCTTATAGTTAGGTTAATTATTATTGGATTCCTTGGATATTATTGGAACATTTTTTCCAATCGCAGCAAAACTTTGACGTTTTTTTTTCCCTTTCCTGTTGGCAGTATTACCTATCGTAGTTTTGGATATCGAAAAGCCCTGTTTTTCACGATGTTTTATACTACCTACGTAAGAATAATTTTCTTCGGAAAGAGAGCACAGACATAGCCTTCCATCCATTGATTCTTTAAAACCGCCATTTCGCAGGAAAACAAAACTGTCAAGTAGCAGATAATAATTAATGCATTCAAAAATACAGCTGCGGGTAAAAAAGCAAATTTCCAAACAGACGAATTTTTTTTATAACAAATCAAAATCATCTAAGAAAGGTGTGAACAAAATACACCATTATCCTGTTTGACAGTCTGCTCTGAGAACTTGGTCAAACTATTGTATTCCACAGGCTTAGGACAGTCAGTAGAAGACGCTATCTCAAGAGGATATATTCTCTGAATAAGACGAAGAAGTTCTTGGTGTAAAGTCTGCACCATTACGAGCCGTATATTACCGTCTTTACCTGGAACAAGCTCAGTAATACGACTTAAACGCCAGTTAATTATCTTTTTGTTATCAGTTCCCACTAGAACGATATCACCCACAGCCACTGTGTGTCAGTTTTTTACAGTTCCTTCGTTGAATGAGAGCACCTAAGTATTCCGGCCGAAAATGATTCCTCAATTCTTTAAGTACGATTTGTCTGTATTTGAGTCTTAAGATTAAGAATTTTGTTCCACAGCATCAATATCTAGAACACTGCATTCATGAACGTCTTGAAGAAACATCGATGGAGAAAAGGGCTTTATGACATCACCTTCAGATATGTAAGTTAGAGGTCTTGAGTGGATTAAGCTTTCCTATTCTGCCAGAGTAGTTGCCATTTCTTCATATTTAGACGAGCCTCTCCTAACACTCTTTTTAAGTGATCTTTCAGTATTCTTATTAGTCGCTACCACCAACTGCCCCACCATAAAGCAGTCGGTGGGTTAAATTTCCAGTCAATCGAATTGACGACTCCATCTTTCTGTATACATATAAGAATATTGAAAGATCTCTTAAAAAGAGTGTTAGGACAGGCTCGTCTAAATTCCAATCTAGCTGTTTTAATGAGTTGGCTACTCCGACAAAATTAGAGCCATTATAGAGAGTATAAAATAGTACATCTTCCCCTGCGAGCTATAAATCTTCTAAATGCCATTTAAAAGGCGTCTGTGGAAGCGGCAGTAATTTAGTTCAAAATGTACTGCTCTATGCACTACGCAAGTGAATAATAACACCTAACTCTTTCTATTTTCTTTTAGAAACGGAGGACCAGCCACTTCAACCTCTGTAACTTGAAATATCGCAGCATCTTTTACTCGATTTTCAGAAATAGGCTCACTTATCGCTTCCATGTTTCTCGATCTATATGTTTTACAAATCTTGCAATTATCAGTCAAACAATACTTTTCACAGTCTTCCTTCCGTTAAGAATCCAATCTTTCTCTAAGCAGATTCAAAAGTATCTGACTACCTGCATGACAATTCTTCACATGAATAGAGAAAGTAAGTCGTTTTAAAAACTTCGTGTTTTGAAGAAAGGACGATATGTTTCAGAAAATCTTCACTATCCTTCCTGTAAATAATCTTAGTTTTCACACGATAGATGCCATCATAATTTTTAAATATCTGAAATGTTTTGAGTCTATCGTGTTACAAATGAAGGGTTTCCTTTTGAATCATAAGCAATATTTTTAATTCCGCTTCATGAAATTCTACTGCATTCAATTCTCCGCATTTCCTGCTTTCCGTATTTATACAATTATGCTTAAAACGAAGAATCCAGGCCACCACACGCACGATTCTGTCATAATTAGAAAAATGCTTGTAGTACCAATATTATCACAAACAATTTCATTATTTGTCATCGTGCTAGTCGTTTTCAACTTCTCCCTTTCAATCCCTTCTTCATTCCAACTATGGTAGTTACAGGAATCCATGTAATTAAGGAATACTTTAGGATCTTTCAATCAGTGTGGTCCTTCGCATCATCTGGATGTAATTAGATATTTCGCTCTGCAACGTCTGGGTGGCAGATCAGAAGGATTCTTTTCTCCAGGAACGTGCTTGTATGTTGAAGACTTACTGAGCTCTCTGATCTTCTTAAAACACGGTTTCGCAAGAAAACAGACCAGTTTTCCTATCTTTTGATCTATGCGAACACTGTTGTGGAACCATTCCAGTAATATTTGTTAACTTTTTCCTGTCTGAGGGCTTTGGTTACTGAATCTGTCAATCGGACCCCAATCACTTTCCATTCTTCGGATAGTTGTCCCTCTTAAAGGAACAACTCGAGATTTCGCAGCAAGAAGAAACACTTAAACAATATCATTGTTCTCAATCCTCAGAAATGTAACCGCTGCATAAGCGTCTTTGCTGCCATCAACAAAAGTGTGAAAAGCGTAGTTACTTAAATTTTCTGAAGTGACTTGAATAAACATGGGAATTTCAGTGTTACGTAAGCATATTAATTCTTTTAAGACATTGTAAGAAATATTTACGAAGTTTGCCAGTCAACTCCTTGTCCCAGCTAACAATTCTCTTTCATGCCTTTTGTAACATTATTTTTGGATAAAGCATAAAGGGGGAGAAAAAACCAAAAGGATCAAATACCTTATGAACTGTAGATAACATGCTTCGTTTAGTTATCTTTACCAAATTAAAGTCATCCAACCATCCCATATTGATTTTCAGAGTGTCCAGTTCCTTATTCCGAAGCAGACCTAATACATGTGTTGCTTTCTTATCGTTGATTCTGTCGAACTCACCATCCCTTTAGGTGAAAACCGCCTTTGGACGTCAATATCTTAGAATCGGATACAAACATGTCCAGCTGCTGTTTACTGTCAACACTAGTAACGACATTGTATATATAGAAACTTTGCAGTCTCTATTTAAAAGCAACTTCAAAATCTTCACTGTTTTCAGTGTGGTGCTCAGTAATTGAGGCCAGATGGAAAGGGTTACATACTGCACCAAAAACAAGCATGGCATGTCGAAAAACTCTGAGTTTTTTCTCTTCCATGTTTTCCCACCATAAAAATCGCAGGAAGTCTCTATCCTCTTTTCGAATACTTATTTGTAGAAAGGCTTTTCTAATGTCCACAATGACTCCATATCACCGCTCTCTGAATCGCAGCAGGACATCTAGAATAAGTTCGGTTAAATTAGGACCGCACTACAAGCATCAGTTCAGAGAAGGATGGTTTGTCAATTTCGCTGAAGTATCAAACACTGGACGAATAGATATGGTACTGCTGCTTGCCTTTAGGACAGGGCGATGGGGGTAAGTAATTACCATAGGATTTCAGTTCCGAAGTGGGCCCATTTTCTATGATACCTTCATCAATCCAACTTTAAAATACATTTTCATATTGTTGATACAAATTCATTTCTAAAAGTTTCGAAGTGGTATACTTCGAAACTTTTAGCAATGAAATGGCATTAGGAATGAACCGCGTTTTTAAGAACTCAGTGTGTAGAGTTCTGGATATCTCGTTCAAAGGTTACTATTAGACCATTTCATCAGGTCTGTAGCCACAAAGGTAAGAAGTTTTGACTAAACAAAAACACGGTCTTTTGGTAACGGTTCATTTCAACGGAGCGAAATTCGTTCAAAAATAACCGGCTTCTGTAGGGGGTAAGTTTCATTTTGGCCTCAAGGCAAATGTGCAAAATTTGATAGCACTAGCTGCAACCTTTGAGAATTATTCAAATAATAGATTAGCGAAACCCATTGGACCACCTTATGTGTGATGCTAATATTTCCAAACGTTATAAAAATTCATGAAACTAACTTTCATCTTGTTCCAGTTTTTTTTATTTCGCATACCGTTTTTAACTATTTAGAATGAAGCTACTTCTTGCCGATCATGAGAACCGGACATTTCCTATTGTTAGTATAAGCAAAAATGTTAGATTTTCTTCTGCTTAGCCGTCTACTTAAATACTCCAGTCTAAAATAAAACTGCATCGTTTTTCGACTTGGATTTTTCGCGCGATAACAATCAGTGATTCGATCACTAATTATACTTCCTTATCATGCTTTAATGCAACCCCTCTTGGGGTCACGCAGCTCCAACATAGTCCGGTTATCTTGCGGAAAAACAAGGCTCGGAGAAAAGTGAACACCGGAAAAAAATAATAAAAGAAAGCGTAATTCAAGGCTAGTTTTGGTTTACTAGACTCCTTGCGGCAGAATTTTCACTTTTAATTCAGTAACCTTCGTGATCGTTAGGTGTTCCATTCAGAAGCGGAGAAAAATGTCAAAGTTAAATGGCTTACTTATGGATGAAACTTTATCTCTTCTGAAAAGCATGTAAGTGGATACCATTTTTCTGTTAATGTTTTATGTAAATAGAATTAATAGCAAAAATGCGATAATCCGGCACGTTCGGAACTTGAACGATGTCAGATTATCAGACTAAAAAGTACATTGCCGTAAAGCGCTTTATTTATTCTATGAGGAAATGAAAAAATTTGAATATAATTGAATCTAATGAAGAAAACGTATTAGTGAATACATTTATTCGCAATTTAATTATATTTAACTAGTTTTTCACTTCTAATCAGCATTTTATAATGATGATTCCATTATAAAGGGATGATTTAGCATCTGAAGTCTTGAAATAATTTTCGAACTTTCATGTACTCCATCGATCCTGCTCTTTTAGTAAAAAAGGAATATCCTATTTTAATTCGCCTAAAATGTTTAATTTACAAATGCCGTCCTATCATTTTTTTTAATTACGAAGTTATATATCTAAAAGCAAACATCTTTAGGTCAATTTATTTTTTGATGAGATTACTTAGCATCATCTGCTAGCATAGATTCTGTTATAATCTTATCTTCAAATCTCGCCGCACTAATTCATGTCATACAACATAGTATCTAGCTCATCGAGTTAAGACTCCTTTTTTCCAATTTGCGGAGTTTTGATCCTTTTGAAAGTAGCAAACTCAGATATTAAAATTTTGTAGTTTTCCCTTAGATATTTTAATATCATAAATAACAGATGATTTAATATTTTAATCCTCCATCATAAGATTTCTGTTCTTCCCTTTTTCTAATCGATGAAAAATATTCAGAGTTCGCTGAATCTTATCAAGACTCATCATCAGTTTATCAAATTTTTCAGGCATTTTAGGTAAATAAAGGGGAAAAAAGGAAACGACATATAAATTAATAGTGAAATTTTAAAGAAAGGACTGATTGAAAGTGGTAAAACGAAAAGAACAAACTGCCGAGCATTACCGAATACTAAATTAAGTAATAGTAGAGCCTTCTTATGGCAGGAATATCGATGAGAGGAATGCCTTATTATCGGAGGTAGCGAACCACTGGATGCCACATGACCAAATTTTCACTAAATGAGATGTTGACCACGTTAAAATAATGGCAAACTTGTATAGATCGATTATGCGTAATATATGTGGATCGAAGAATAGGGGCAGAATCCTTCAGTTGTAGAGTCATTAGTTATTTTGATGCAGGAGATGTGAAAAATGTACAATGCCTACACTGGGACTAGACACTGGAATTCTCGAATACGCGCCGAGTGTGCTATCGTTACACCACGAAGACATGCAGAAAGGAGGGAGAAAATACCTCATATACTCCCCCTTTTAAAGGGCGACTGAGGAGGGGGACCCAATCGCCAAACCTTGGTGGTGTCATCCACCACCTTTTTACTTCGGCGCCATTGTAGAGGCATTAGGATTTTTTTGAAGCAGAAGACGTGAAAAATGAGCAATGCCTTTGCCGGGACTCAAACCTGGACCTTTCGAACATGCGCCGAGTGTGCTATCATTACACAAAAGGAATGCAGAAAGGCGGGAGAAAATACCTTTTATAGTATTTATTTTACTGGGTTGAATTTCTTCCAGATTTAAGTAATTAAAGTAAATACAGTAACCCGAAATTCGGCTGCTGTAGTTCTCAAATACCGCTTTCTTTACCTCAAGAGGAAGGAAAGTGTTTTTTTTTTCTGCTGTGGCAACAAACAACAGAAATGTATAAAGTAACTAAAGTTTAAAAAAATGTAATTGAAAAAGAAATATTTGAGATATAAAAGTTGCTAAAATTCACATCAGCAGCACTTTTTGGAAGTTCTTCTTTACATGTTCACTTTTTTCTCCATAACGAATGCACTGAAACACAAATTCTTCGTATAAAGGTATTCATGCAGTGGTTTCCTCAAAATGTTTCAGACTGGTACTTGACGAATACGGAAAAGTTATCACTAATTTTACAGAAAGTCACGGCTTTTAATGTAATTAATCTCATTACTTAATGCTAATGAAGCTTAAAGTTAATTCATAGCTAGTGAAAGCTAATACTTGGTTTCCTAATACTCGTATAAGAATACTCTGTTGATAAAGTGGTAACAGCATCGGGCTTTGTTGAAATTAGTTTTGGTGTTGAAGTGTTTAAAATTATAAATGAAGCAAATACTACAGATGTGAGGATGGAGAAAGACAAGACTGGTGAAAGCTATCGAATTTTTTTGGGACCAAGACTTTCTGAATGCAGTAGTGCCAAAGCAATAGAAAAGTGGAAGAAAAGGATGAAACTGGGATGAAATAACAAGTATAGCGAACTGATAACACAATAGTGGTCACATATCAAAATTATCTTCTCTTGTTAAGTATTAGACTGCGCATGTAAAACGAGGATTTTACGGGGATTGTTCCAAATAAGGGCAGATTTGTGATATGGGAGTTAATCTCATTTAATTTTCTGGAGGGGCTCGTCTTATGACGCAGGATATGTCTGTTATTTTTTTAATTAACCAATAATTTCGTGGACACTAGGGATTGCTATTTGTGGAAATCGACTCTAGGAATCCCCGTTTGGCTCCAAAATTTCTTTTTAACGCTGCTTCGATTTTTTGGAAATGATCTCGCTGTTGTCGCTCTTTAATCCTTTGACTACGAACGGGACATATATGTCCCGCTAAAAGTTAAAAAATTACTGCTGTGTTAAAAAGTTAAAAATCTCCTGAATGTTGGGAACCATCTTCCAATAGTTGGAAAATCAAGACGCCGCTGTGCTCGTTAGAGGAAAGAACAAATATGAGTTGCCTAATGAGTGTCGTTGTTTTATGCAAAGAATGCTTTACCCTGTACCAAACGGTGTAAAATCTATTTCATATAATGAACCTTTCCAAAATAATAAGTATATTTGTATTAAGTCGATCACTATGTATGGGACATACGTATCCCACCATTAACTACGGCTGGGACATGTGTCCCAGGCTTTGGCTTGAAAGTCGTTTGCTCCCAAAAAAATCTCATATGCTAAATTTACCTTATTTATGACATATTTTTGTTCACTTGGATAGAAAACGGAGTAATTTTTTTTTAATTCGTAGTCAAAGGGTTCAAGTAGGTCTATTGTTCTTTATTAAAGAGAGTAACCATTTCATGCAGATACCGTTAGTTTGCTAACAATAAAAATCACTTGCAATTGCATATAAAAATTAATTTCCGCTTTAGGATAATGCTAGGCTACGTATGACAATGAGCTATGGATGCTTTGCAGAAAAATTAGTGGTAAGTCCTTCATACCGCCCATATATCACTAGAAATAATGGGATGGAAGTTCATTGTGGACTAAAAAGTGAATGGTCTCCAACTTATGCTTGAGAAGCTAGTGCATCTCTAGAATACTTGTGCAGAATATGAATACTGCTGTTTCGGGAGAAAAAAACTTACGCTTAATCTGTACAGCGATTTTCTATTTGGCTAAGAAACATGAAAATTTAGGGATTTGAATTCTGAATTTTTCGACTGCTATCCGGACATACTTCCAGTTGCACAACGCGCTGAGGAAGGATAAAATTCCTTATAAACCTCTTAATGACTCCATCTACTACTAGTGTTTTCTGTTCGTGAACTTTCGGAGCAAGACTTATAAAACCTACATTAAGGAAAAAAATGTCATTGGTTTTGTTTTGTTTATTGAGATTACGGCAAAGCACACTACGGGTATCTGACACTATGGGAAGGGATGCCTTCTTTGAGGACTTTCTAAGTGACAGTGGCTCGTATACACGTTGCACATGGGGAAAACCACGAAAACACCCATGCAGCCAGCCCGTTCGCGGGATTTGAACCTCGGACCGAGCTACCAGTGTTCAGTGATTTAAACCCTCGGTCGCTGGTGGAACGAAAAAAATATGTCTTCTTATATTCGAGCCAAGAAGGTGAATAATAAATATCTGATTACATTCTCTGCTGCCTAAAAACCCAATTGTATGTAAAGATCAAGTGTACACATGGTAAAATAAACTGTCATATATATGGCAAAGCAACCCAGTTCTTCTTAAGAAGGATGCCTTCGTTGAGTGCATAAAGGGAACACTCTTGTAATTGTGTTCATGTGTGGACATGCAGGGAACACAGCAAAAATCTCATGTAGCTAGCCAGTTCAGTCGTTGGCCGCTGGAACCAAGACGAACTATACCTAAGTATTAGGTCAAAAATAAATTAAGAATGCAAGTGCATTTGATTTGTAATGCAAAAACAATAAATACTAACGGTACATATACAGGCGTTTATAAAATTTTAGGACTAATTCATTAACAAACTTCAGAAAACTCGCCAAATAATAACTGACATTATTTATTGCTATTGCATCTGAACTAGGTTTTCCTAAAATATCGTTTGCTTACGGATGGAATTTTCTAACCAGTTAGCCATTTGTTTGATCCTAAACAAGCGCGAATCGTTTGTTTAGAACCCCACCTCTTATGGATTCGAAAGCTGAACGAAGACTAGCTATAAAGTTTTGCTGTAATGGAGGAATTAATCATAACATTTTTTAACAAATTGTGACCAGAGAGAAAGTGTGGATCTTTTTTGCTTATGATACCGAGGCAGAACGGCAATTACATGTTCGGTTGGAGAAGTTTCATCACAACAGGAATTTGTTCCTGAGGATCAGAAAAGTGAATTTCGTCTTTTAGAAAGATGTAATGGAGGATTTCTGAACAGAATTCAGCGCAATAAATCAAAAAGCATTCAATCGAACGATTGGCATCTTTCACGACAATGTAATAGTTCTAAGTTGCATAATTCCATTCTCATCAAACAGTTTCTAACAAAGAAAAGTATCGAAACTGTCAACCATCCTAGATTTAGCACCTGCAGTCTATTTATTCTTTCCGAAAGCGAGTAATTGAAGGTCTCTATCTTAACAGCATTGAAGAGGTCAGAAAACAGTAACCAGAGATATAATAATTGCAAAATATGAGTTCCACAAAGGAATCGAGCAGCTGTATGAATGTCTCAATCATTACATAAATTTACAAGAATCGTATATTGAAGGCTAAGAAGTAAGAGCGTTATTACTTTTAACTGTATTTTGCACGAAGTTAACCCTAATACTAAGTATAAATAAACTTTCAAGTATTAAAAATTTCATACTAGCTGAAATGAATAGCATTTGCTCAAAGAATAAAAATTATTTACTAGAATAGTAAGCTGAAGAATTATGAAAAGAGATATCAAAAAATCTAAAAGATACATTCCTACGGGATAATGAAAGAGAAAAAGAATTATATCTTTTATTGTGCGATAATATTTCACAAATTATGACATTAGCTTCTTACATCGGACCTGATAAGAACCGAGATAAGAAAACAGGACCTCACACACTTTCATACTCTGAAGAAGTATAACGATTTGCGTCAAGAATAATTTATAACAAATAACTTTAAGAAACAATTAAATTTCTCATTCCCGTCAACATGTGATGATTTACAATTGTATTTTACGGTTGTTTTACTGTTTTTTTGTAGTCAGCTTTTTAGTACAGGATGCCAGTCTACCTTTTGTACAACATTCTCCACGAAAGTAATAGTATTGGATTACCTACTCTTGGGAAGGATTATCACTAAAATCGTCGCTCAAAAATATGATTAATCGAAAATTTCAGGTCAGGAAAAATAATTGACCGGAATGAAAAAAAATGAGAGAAAAAACGACTCTTTATATTCTATTGAAATTCTCGGCCATTGATTTTTCACTATTTTGCTTAGTTCTTGATGTCATACTGTGAATGAAATTTTAAAAAAATGTAGTGCGTCTACAGTTTTAAAGAGTTTAATTAAACTATAATCTACAAAGTTTTAGAATAAAATCGAAAGCTGAAGAATAAACTTTCTTTTATCTTTCAGTATAGAATGCCTGACACGTTCATTTAGTTCCTTTACTGTAAAAGTCTTTAACTACAGTTTTCTGACACTTTCAACGTTATTAAAATAAGAATTCTTGAATTAAGACTTCAATTCAAGGGGTGAAAGTAATTTGGAGAAATTTGGTGAATAAAAGAGATGGTTGAGAATTACGATTCTTAAAAATTGTTTGACAAGAATGAAACTGTCCGAAAAAAAAATCAGTTGATTAATTTTTGTGTGCTTTAATAAACTGACTTTTCCTTCGGAAAGCTGTCTACTGTGCCTTTATAAAATATGGAAGTTGTAATATTTAATAATTTGTAAATGGTAACATGTAATATTTAGTAACTTGTAATTGGCAACACTTTGGATACGGAGATAAAAAATAGAACTATGCTGGTATAGCAGTTCTCTGTGATTATACATTCTAAGATTGTAAATAAATTATTTCTAAAAGCTAAAAGTGTACCCTCATAATTTTATATGGTGTCAGGAGTGGGGTTCGAACCCACGCCCACATTCGTGGACCAGAACTTGAGTCTGGATACGGAGATATAAAAAATAGAACTATGCTGGTATAGCAGTTCTCTGTGATTATACATTCTAAGATTGTAAATAAATTATTTCTAAAAGCTAAAAGTGTACCCTCATAATTTTATATGGTGTCAGGAGTGTTTTGCTTTCAAAATGGAAAGTTTAAAACCACCAGAGCCGATGAAATTTGATGGAAATCTAGCTTCGAATTGGCAGAGATGGCTGCAGTCATTTGAAATATATGAAGTAGCTAGTGGATTACATAGTAAAGAAGAGAAGGTAAGAGTTAATACTTTTCTTCATGTAATAGGAATTCGTGGTCTTGAAATATATAATACATTTCCTATAGAAGAGGGTAAAGAAATTAAATTAAGTGAAATTAAAACAAAATTTACGGAATATTGTATTCCTAAGAAAAATATTACATATGAAAGACATTTATTCTTTACTAGAAATCAAACCGCGTCAGAAACCATAGATGAATATGTAACTGACCTTCGAAATAAAGCTAGAACATGCGAGTTTGCGCAGTTAACGGATAGTTTAATAAAAGATAAAATTGTTTGTGGTATTAAAGATGATGTAGTGAGAGCAAGATTGTTACATGAAGCAGAATTAACATTAGAAAAAGCTCTTGATATATGCAGATCTGCTGAAATAAGTGCACATCAAATGAAAATCATAAAAGATGAGGAAACTGCTGTAAACTTAGTGAAAA
>KK115682.1:1610138-1635326 GCA_000611955.2 Stegodyphus mimosarum
GGAAACAGTAATATTTAGTAACTTGTAATTGGCAACACTTTGGATACGGAGATAAAAAATAGAACTATGCTGGTATAGCAGTTCTCTGTGATTATACATTCTAAGATTGTAAATAAATTATTTCTAAAAGCTAAAAGTGTACCCTCATAATTTTATAGAAGTCACCATCTTTTCTTCAGGAAAAAATTACTAGTGAGTTACCCTTTTCCAGTCAAAAAAGGAAAAATTACCAACCAAATCTTTACTTGAGATTTCTGAAACCAAAGTTTCTGTGGTAAGTAGATAATTTCCGTTCTGTACAGATAATTGCCATTCGATGACACAGATGATGCAGCAGTTGGTGAGCGTTTTTGGTGGCAATCTAATTCCCACCTGTTCGAAACTGAAAAAGCGACTACGTCTAGGTTCACTATCAACGTCTTCGTTTATCACGAAATCGTCCATGCCAATGCAAAATACTGGATCGTGTTAATGCTTTATCCAGTAACATTTCAAATGCAAATGTTCAGTTTTCCCCGCTTTACATTAAAATTTTAGAGCTATTCTTTGCTCAACTTTCGAATCCATGACAGCAGCTAACAATTAGCTGCACAAAGTTTTAGTCCATAAGCAGACGATATCATAGCAATAAATGCTGTCCATTATTGTTTGGCAGGTTTGCTGAAATGTTTTAAAAACAGTCCTAAAACTTTGAAAACGTACTGTATATGTTAGAAATCCAACATAATTTAAGCATTTTTACCACTGCCCTCAATGATACAGGCTTATATAAAATTCAGATATTTCCTAACTGCGTTAAGTAGCAAACGCACACATACACTCAACCCTACGGAACTTAATGTAGTGCACCCTTTATTCAGTTTACACAGCGTCATACAATAAATTATTTAAAAAAAGAGAGAGAGAACTGAAAGGTTTCAAACTTTAAATTACGTCCAAAGGGGCGTTTTTTTAACGTTTTGTGTGTTACCTTTATTTATTAAATATCATATTCTTCGCACTTAAACCATAAAATTCAGTCCAAGAGCAATATAGCAAAATAATTTTAAGATGAGCATATCTTTAGAATTTCCGGTGCACGATCTCAGGCGCTGGAGATGAAAATGTTTTTTCTGTACAACGTTGCCATTGCTCGCTTTGAAATCCTTGAGTTTGTTAATCAAAAATTTCTTAAACTGTTACAAAATATGAAATAGATAACAAAACAAATTCCAAATTTTGGCTTCCAGATGCCCATATTCGGGTGGAAACGTACGTTATTCAAAACTTGATGCCTCTAGGTACCGTTGTCTTATCACAATGCGAGAAACACATATACATTTGTAAGCAGATTCTTCATTATTTAATTTCTTTAAATATAATACAGGACGATGGTATTTAGTAACAACAAGTTGAAAATTGAAACAACGCTTTTAGTGAATCGACGCAAAATGCGAAAACGAAATTAATTATCCTTAATTTATGAGTTAATAATTTATTAGCATGTCAGCATTTTATGTCGACATTTCTGGGCTCATATTGCTCCATTTTCAATGAGAATCTTTTTTTACGTTGTTTTACAAAGTTGTTACAAAGTTTTGCTGTCTCTAATATCAGGTATTTTGTCTTCTTGTTGCCTTGTATTCCTTACTTTTCTCCGCGATAAGAGAATATCTTCGTCTGTTTTTGAAGAACTAGTAATATATTGTGAATTTAAATATTTGTGAAAAAATAATAAATAATAATAAAAAAAAAACGCAGATTTTCAGAACGGAAAAACGGTTAGGATTGTCTAAGCAGAAAAGTGGCGATTCACAGGTGATGGATCCAGGACAATCTACTATCACTAAGAATATTGAAAAGAAAAGAAAAATTGTTTCTAGAAAATATGATGAAAGTTATTTATCATTTGGATTTACTTGGAGATGAAGTGGACCCTCAACCTCAGTGTGTTGTTTGTGGTGAACTATTATCCACTCAAAGTATGAAACCATCGTTTCTTAAAAGACGTGTTGAATCTAAGCATGCCAATTTAAAGGATAAATCTGAAGAATATTTTGAAAGGAAATTATCGGAGCTCAAAAATACTAGACAATTGATGAAAGGTACTTCAAGTGAAAAAGCTTTGGAAGCTAGTTACCTGGTAAGCCGAAGAATTGCAAAGACAGGTCAGGCTCACACTATTGGAGAAAAACTTATATTACCAGCAGCTAAAGATATCGTTTTAACATTATTCTACCGAAAAGCGGCTAATGAACTTCATAATATTCTGTTAGAAAATTATACAGAAAGTGTCCGAATTCATGGAATGGCAAATTCCATAAAAGAGACATTCAAAAAGTAAACCACAGTGAGTATTTCGTATTGCAATTGGATGAAAGTCTGATATAACGAACTTTGTTCAATTATTAGTTTACATGCGTTTCGAAGAAGATACACGAATTGCCGAAGAGTATTTATTTTGTGAATCTCTTCATGACAGAGCAACTGCAAGTGAAACTTTCAAAGTAATTGACAATTTTATGTTTGAGAATGATATTTCTTAAAATAAGTGCTTTGCTGTATGTAGAGTCGGAGCTCGGTTTTTAACAGGAAAACATTCTGGTCTCAAATAATAATAATAAAAAAAAAGTAGAAACTGAAACTAAATTTTTTCACTGCTCCATACATCGTGAAGCTTAAGTAGCCAAAAATATTCCCTGAAAGCCTGAAAATCGTTTTGAATCAAACTGTGAAAATTGTTAATTTTATTAAAAGCCGACCTCTAAGAATATTTACGATTTTATGTCAAGAGATAGGCAGGGAACATGAAACGCTTTTGTTACATTCCGAAGTGAGTTGGTTATTCAGAGGCAAAGTTTTAAATCGCCTTTTTGAACTTCGATCAGAAATTCAAATTTTTCTTTGTGATTCAAAATTTGTATTACGAGAATGTTTATTTAGTGAATTATGGTTGGCCCTTTTAGTATTTTTACCTGATATTTTTGGAAAGTTAAATGAGTTAAATTTAGGATTACAAGGACAAAATGTTAATTTGTTTACCGTTAGAGATAAAATAAAGGCAATGATAAAAAAAAAAACTCGAGCTAATAATGAAGGAATTGGATAATAATACGTGTATTTTAATCTTTTTGCTACTTTTAGAAAGTTTTATAACCGAAAATAATTTGAAAATAGAAGAATTAGCATCCGACATTAAAAATTATTGTTTTTCATTCATAAATAATTTCAACATGTATTTTCCCGAGGATTATGAAAACGAAAATTGGATTAGAAATCCATTTTGTTCAAATATATCTGAAATTTTATCTCGTAAAGAAAAAGAACAATTGATAAAAATTTCCTGTGGTCGAACTCTAACTGAAGATTTAAAAAATAACACACTTGTTAACTTCTGGCTTAAACGAAAAAAAGAATTTAGAAGCATTTCAAATAAAGCTAATAAATTTTTATTACCTTTTTGCACAACCTATATGTGTGAACAAGAATTTTCTTCCATGTTATATTTAAAAAATAAATACGGAACAAAATTAAATCTGGATTCTAATTTACGCTTAAATCTAAGTAAATAAGACCAGACATAAAAAACTGATTTCTCTTAAACAGGCCCAAATTTCACACTAAATTTTAGAATTAAAGTATTATAACTTAAATTTTGATAATTAAAACGGAAGCCAATTTTTAATCTAATATTTTTACGTTTACATATTTAATTCAAATAGCCAATAGGTTTTGCAAATGTCAAAATAATTTTTATTCCAAAGGGCGTCAGCCCAGAAGGGCTATTAATTTCAAAATGGCATTTTGCGTCGATTCATTTTCAAACTGTTGCCACCAAATATTATCGCCATGTATTATATTTAAAGAAACAAAATAATGCAGATTCTTCATTAATTAGCTTCTTAAATATAATACATGGCCATACTATTTGGTGAATCATATGTATGTTTCTCGCATTGTATAAAAACAACGGTATCTAGAGCCATCAAATTTTGAATAATGTAGTAGTCAGGCCGAACATGACCACTTAGAAGCCCGAATTTTGAATTTCGAATTTGTTTTATTATCTATTTCAAATTTTACAAAACTTTAATGAATTTTTGTTTAACAAACTCAACCATTTTCAAAACGAGCAATGGCAACACTGTACGGAAAAAAAAAATTATCTTTAGTGCGAGACTGTGTATTGAAAATTCTACAGGTATGCTGTTTTGCTATGTTTAAATATTTTGTGATATTACTGTTGAATTGAATTTTAATGTGTTTTAAATGCGAAGAACGTGATATTTAATAGATAAAGGTAACACACCAAACTGTAAAAAAACGCCCTTTTGAGTGTAATATAAAATCTGAAAGCGTTCAGATTTTCTTTCTTCCTTTTTAGCCCAAAGGGCATTAGCCCAGAAGGGCTATTAACTTCGTTTTGGCATTTTGCGTTGAAAACTTAAATGTCCGTTTCACTTCAAACATTATCGCCCTGTGTTGTATTTAAAGAAATTAAATAATGAAGAATCTGCATAAATGTATATATGTTTCTCGCACTGTGATAAAACAAAGCTACCTAGAGCCATCAAATTTTGAATAACATAATCCTCCACCGAATATGGGCATGTGGAAGCCCGATTTTGGAATTTGTCTTATTATCAATTTCATATTTTGTAACATTTTAACGAATGTTTGATTAACAAACTCAACGATTTCAAAGCGAGCAATGGCAACACTGTACAGGGAAAATATAAAAATAAATAAATAAATGAAGTAAACAATAAATAAATTTTAAAAAAAATCTTAAATATTTCAGATTTCAAATTACGCCCAAAGGGGCGTTTTTTTAAAACTTTGTATGTTACCTTTATTTTTTACATATCATGTTCTTCGCATTTAAACCATAAAATTTGGTTCAAGAGCAATATCGCAAAATAATTTTAAAATGAGCCAACTTCACAATTTCTGATACACAGTCTCACGCGCTGGAGATAAAAATGTTTTTTCTGTACAACGTTGCCATTGCTCGCTTTGAAATCCTTGAGTTTGTTAATCAAAAATTCGTTGAACTTTTACAAAATATAAAATCTATAATAAAATAAATTCTAAATTCAAAATTTGAGTTTCCAGATGTCCATATTCGGGTAGAAACGTACATTGTTCAAAGTTGGATGGCTCTAGGTACCGTTGTTTTATCCCAATGCGAGAAACATATATACATTTATGCAGATTCTTCATTATTTAATTTCTTTAAATATAATACAGGGTGATAATGTTTGGTGACAACAATTTGAAAAGTGAATCGGACATTTATAGTGAATCAACGCAAAATGCCAAAACGAAAACAATAGTCCTTCAGGAACGAAGCCCCTTTGGACTAAAAAAGACATTTGTATCTCCAGCGCGCGAGACTGTGTATCAGAAATTCTAAAAATATGTTCTTTTAATTATTTTGCGATATTGCTGTTGAATTGAATTTTATAATTTAAGGACGAAGAACATGATATTTAATAAATAAAGGAAACGCACGAAACGTTGAAAAATGCCTCTTTGGGCAGAATATAAAATCTGAAAGCTTTTATTTATTTATTTTAATTTTATTTAATGTTTCTCTTCAGAAACTGGAAAATAATCGTTGTAAAATGTAGTGGTGGTACTGAAGGTTTTCAACTTTTGTTTAGATGGTACGCATTAGTCAAAAGATTGAGAACCGCTGCTGTAGATGCTTAAATCTAAGATTTTCTCCTACGATTCTGCAAATCGCCATGTATTCCTAAGGCAGAGCTCACTTTGTTGAGGGATATATTACATGCTCTTCGAAATTTAGCTGTTCGTTTTCGTTTAAAACAACTTCTAAATGTTTCATCGAATGTACAGCCAGGAGAGTTTGATTATTAATCTTGAGATTTAGATTCACTTGTTGCTTCGTCTTGTTACATCTTAACAGGATGACGCTGTATTTATTTGCATTAAGTTTAAATTTCCACTGTGCAAGTAAATTCAGACTGAATTATAAATTATCAATTGCATGACTAGGCGTGATTGATTTTGTCATAACAAAGGTATCATCTGCATATTTGACAACTTTGCTGCTGTGTGGTCCGTTAAATCATTTATAAAAATGTTAAAAAGACACGCCACTAAGACTGAATCTTGTGGGATCCTGCGAACGAAAGTGTCAGCTACGGTTTCTACGACATTCAAAATTTGCATGATGCTGTGTCCTGGTCTGATTCCCAATTGGTTATTATTAATAATGTAATTAATTTCAAGGTGTTCCGTCAGTCTTGTGCGAATACTTAAAAAATTTTCCTTTGGCAGAAAAGGGTGATAATTTTAAGGTTGCTTTGGGTTTTTCCCGGATTTTAAAAATGTAAAAATAACTGCGTTTCCAATGGTAAACGTAGGCAAGCATTGATGACGGACAATGATCTTCGTAGGTACATCTTGAACAGCTCTTATTTGAAATATCATGGTAGCCTCTGCCTTTCTTGACGTCTAATTTATTGTAGACATTGGGGACTTCGTTTGGCGTAATATGCGGGATTGTTGCTATGGATTCTTGCCTTAAGAATAAAACAAGATCCCTTTTAATCTCTTCATCATACTGTGAATGATTAGTTATAATTGGAGTAAAAGTCTGTGCAAAAACATTTGCGAAATCTTCGACAATTTCTTGCTCGTTTTCGCTATCTGATTTTCGTGTTAGGGGAGTTATCTGGTTCGTGCACTTGGTTCTTAATAGATGAGCAATTTTCCAGATGGTATCTATCTTGGAATCTAAACATTTCAGCTTAAATACCAGTCTAATTTCCATTCTGGCTGGTAAACGGAAGGAAGAAGTGACAGTAAATATCCAAACATAAAATAACTGACTGATAAAAAATAATAGTAAACCTTACAAAATAACTTTGGAATAAATTGTACAGGAAATAAGGAAAGCCGTCTACCTGAGAGAGGTTGAAAGACAGGCCCTTCGAGGAATTTCCGAAGTGGGACATAACAGTTGGCTTCCTTTGCATACTTTGTTTCATTTCACTCCTCCCGTCCAGGATTACATAAACAACCATAGTAATAAACGAGAGGCACGCTCTTGTTGTTCTCGATTAGTGAATGCTGGATTATGTGTTAAGAGCCACTATTTTAAAACCTGTTGATACCCAGAAATCTGAAATCTATAAATTAGAAGTCTGGATATCGACAGGTTTCATATCAATAGTTCTTGACACTGCGTTCGTTTTTAATAGTATTTCTTGTCTAATTTTCCAAAGCAGTAGTTTTTATTAATCTTTATGCATTGCTGGCCATCCAAAATGCAACACTAATGAAAAAAACTTTATCAAAGCCAAGTTTATTTCGGAGATTACACATACAGTGGTGGCCAAAATTGTGGAAATTTTTATGTTTTTGAAATTTGTATGCTTATAGAAAACGTTACGTTTCACAAAATGCAAACTTGTATATATCATTTTAAAGAGAATTTATTACTGAATTCAATACAAAACACAAAATTCAATTATTTGCAATACAAAAAAAGTTAAACGATAATAGTTATCGATATACATTAGATAGTGATGATTGCAGTGAGTTATCAGTACTTAGTAGGGCACCCTTTATTTTTGATTACAGCTTCACATCGACATTTCATTCATCTGACAAGAGTTTTAAGCTCTTCTTTCGTTATTACATGATGCCAGGAAACACTTATAGCCTCAATTAGTTCCCTTTTATTTGATGGGCGCCTCATTCGGACAAGAGCCACAAATTTTCGATAGGATTGAGGTCAGGACTGTTTCCTGGCCATGGCAACAATTTAATGCTCTTTCGAAACCACTCTTTCGATATTCTGACCGTGTGGCAAGGAGCAGAATCCTGCAGAAAAATAAACCAAGAATTGTTGGGAAAGATATCTCTGATGGAAGGTAGAAGTTTTGGTTCTAGAATAGTGTCAATGTATTTTCTGGCATTCAGTGTCTCATCGATGACATGAAGGCGACCAATACCATCTGCTGACATGCATGACCAAATCATAACACTAACTGGGTTCTTCACAGTTGCTTGAATGCAGTTAGGATGTACCTCTTCTCCTATTCTACGTCTTACATATTTTCGCCCATCACTACCGAATAACGATATCTTAGTTTCATCACTCCATATAACTTGTGACCACTGATTATCTGTCCAATTAATGTGTTCCTTTGCCCACTGTAGTCTTTTTTTTTCGTTGCTGAAAATGAAGCTAAGGCTTTCTTCGTGGAATTCTACCTCTGAGTTCAACATCTGTTAATCTTCTCCTGATTGTTCTTGAACTGACAGAAACACCAGCATCATTCAGATCACTTCAGATCGTCGCTGATGACATTTTTCTATCTTGGAGACATAGTCTTTTTATTCTTCTGTCATCAATAGATGTGGTGCACCTTTTTCGGCCTTTTCCTTCTTTGATATTGAATTTGTCTCCTGATATCGTAAACAAAACTTTCGGACTCCAGATGTAATCACTGAACCACCCACCTGTCTTGCAATTTCAGCATAGGAAAGACCACTTTCTCGTAACACAATAATATCACATCTCTTTCTAGGTGTCCAATCTACTCTTTTATTTGATGTCATTGCTTCTTGACTAAATTTTGTAAAATTTTTTAAAGTTTTACAAAAATTCCTACTTGTGATTGCAGTGTATAAGAAACAGGTCCTCCTTCTACAGAACAAAGCAAAATAATGAATTGTTTCAAGTGTAAACATGATGTCAGCTTCTACTGGCATTACTAGCATTTGATTGGTTCTCAGAACAAGAACAGTGATTGGCCTAGAAAGCTAGACATTACAAACCACTTCATAACTTTGTTTTTTATTTCTATTAAAGTACATATAACTTTTTTTGTATTGCAAATAATTGAATTTTGTGTTTTGTATTGAATTCAGTAATAAATTTTCTTTAAAATGATATATACAAGTTTGCATTTTGCAAAACATAACATTTTCTATAAGCATACAAAGTTCAAAAACATGAAAACTTCGAAAAGTGTCCACAATTTTGGCCACCACTGTAGTATCAATGTTAATTGATTTAAAATACAGCTATCTTTGAGGTCAGAAAGACGAAAAAATCAGAAATGAGTATTGCCTCCCCCGTTCATTAATAACCGTTGCTACACGCCACGATACTGAGTGAAAGAAGCTATGGATGTGGTGTTAGGGAATGACAGCTCATATTGCCTCTACATGTAGCCAAAGTTAATCTGGTGTACCCGCGGGTGCGGCATGCCAAGGTAGCTGTTCTTCAGTCATTGATCAAACATATTCAATGGGCGATAGATATGGAGAACGGGCAGGCTAGGATAACGATGCAAAATGGTTGGCTAAGAGGAGAGCTTGAATATTGCGCGCAACGTGTCGTGGTGCGTTGTAATGTTGAAACGTGGTGGCAGGCAAGTCCTGAAGGTAATCAAGGAGAACATGCTGCAAAACTGAGAGATAAAGCCTTGGATGGTAAGTGTACCGATAATGCATACTAGAGGGTGCGAGAATGGATCTAATACCACCCCACGCCATAACTTCGGATGCGGGACTAGTATGACGATGCGTAACATAACAGTCGAGCAGCCTTCTCTCCACGGTGTCTTTAAACTCTAATCCAGTTATCGTGGTACTGTAGGCAGAAGCGTGAAACAATGTCAAGCCATTCGGATGTTCATCTCCGCCGTTTACTGCACAATTGCAAATGCAAACGTCTGGAGCTTAAAGGTAAGCGAAGCGCCTGGGGGCAGTTTATTGTACTATAAAGGACGTCGAATTGTTCGCTTGGAACCGATTGTTGTGTTACAGACTGCATTTATTGTGATATGGTTCCGGATGTGACAGTGCGCTCCATCAGTGCCATGCGTACAATATGCCTGTCTTCCCGTGGAGTGGGGCGACAAGGAGGTTGCAATTGCTCCTGTCCCTCCTGCATCCACCGATTCCATATTTACATGACTGTTACTTGGTTACGTCCAACACAATGATAGATTTTCCGAAAGTATAATTTGCAATCTTTGAATGCAGGATTCTGCCTCGGTCGAACTCAGGAAAGTGTTCGAATGATGTTCATGTTTTTCTGAGGCATAATGAAGCTGCACATTCACAAAAGAAAAAAAAATAAATACGAGAGAACAATTCATGTTATTCAAGACGGCAGTCTTTCCTTCCTTTATTTACGGATTCTAAGGAGGGCTGCAGTCGCTCACACTCTGCGCTTGCACTAAAATCGTAACAATTTGCATATTCCATCGCGGTACACAGATGACGCAAATTTTATGCTGTTTGAATGCTTCCTTCATGGATGGCCAGTAATTTCCAGGTTGAAAGCAAAGAAGAAATGTTTTTAATGTGTAAGTACCTTAAATTGACTTTAACAAAGGCGAATAAGGGTGCTTGATACCATTAATTTTTGTTTGTACATGTTGCTGTGAAAGACCGAAACCTGAGAATGTAAACATTATCCGGTGTTTGTCAACATTCACCGAGTCGCTTAGTGTATGTCCGAAAAATTTGCTAAATATCATTATTTCTCACTTTATCATTATTTCACTATCAGTGCATGGCAAATGTCGACATTCGCCATGCACTGATAGTGAATGTCGAATAAAAATATTTTTGTTACGTTTTTAAATCATACTTTTTTATAAAAACGTATTATGATGAATGTCAAAATAGGAAAATTCTTAAGTAGCAGCACATGCAAATAAACTGTTGAACGTAAAACGAACAGTATATTTTGAATGAAAAAAGAAAATAACACCAGTAATAAACTTAATATGTGATTATGTGATTGACGTTATATAGTCTTATTTATTGCAACAGCAACCGCTGATGATCCGAATGTATAAGATTATAACCAAATATTCGGTCTTTCACCGACGTATGTGGAGAATGCCGACATTCTCTAATTTCTCTTTCACCGTAACATTTACATGACATTTTTCTAAATGATAACATTTAAATCAATACAACCGATGTGTGAAATAAAACGATAAGGAGAAAACTTAATATATCAGACTTTTTCGTATTAAAAAAATTCCCCCTTTATATTTTTCCTTTAGGAAGGTATAAGGAAACTCAAGGAACATTCCAAGTATATTTATTTTATATTAATTTTATAATTTTGATAAGCAATAGGAAAAAGTTAAAAATTTATAAATTAAAAGTAATTACGTTATAAGAAATATTCTAAGTTATGTATACTTTTAAAATACTTCAAAATAATTAAATCTTTTCCAAAACGTTCGTCAAAACCTTTTCATCTGAAGACAGAAAGATGAAAGAAAAAAATTTTAAAATGGTTCCTCCATTTTAGAGATTTAGTGAAAGTTTTCAGTAAATCTCTAAAAATGTCCAGTAAAATATTTTAACAACAAATGAAACTAAATCGCAGTTGTTGTTAAGATCAGAAAAAGCCAAGCTTCAAGGATAACATTCTAAGATTTTCTTAAGATATCACCATTTTTTTCGCATCGGAGTTGATAAAATGATATCAGATTTCAGTCAGATTGTAAGTTTCGCATTCTGTTTTTATTCAGATAAGTTATGCTTAAAAAAACTGCATTCTGGAAACTTGCTTTTCTGAAGCGTTACAATCAAATACTTCCTAGGTTTTGAAGAAATTTTTAAGTTTTCAATTAAGAAAATTTGAGAAATAAGTTTGACTCTCGCTAGTTTTCGAGCCATTAATCTTCCATTTACTAATTAGGTATGCTAATCATTTGCATCCTGAAAGCACTCACGGAAGAATCCGATCATTCAAGTTTAACTTTAAAATTAAAAAATTATAAAAATCTTTAAATTAAAATCTTCTTATCTTGATCTTGGTTTACAGATTTCAGGTCAATGCTTAAAAGAATTTCAGCTTAACCAGCTAAACCTAAAACTTTCAGCTTAATTTTCAGCTTAGGTCTATAAATTACTTCCTTGTACGAAGCATTGTAATTGCGAAAAATTTCGGATATCATATTTCAACGAAAATATCCATTTTGACTGCTCTCGAATTCATTTAAATGATTTATTTGCGTAATTTCTGTAGGTACGAACAGAACAAAGGACTCTTTTTTTCAAAACGCATTGTAAAATGGATTTAAAATGGATTCGTAAGGTTTTGTTTCCGTGACTTCTGTACGATGTACTTACACGTGCGTATGCATGTATATATCTCGCGTAACTCAAAAATAGATTAGCCGTACAATATTGAAATTTTGTGCCTGGGACTGCTGTAACATCTAATTGTACACCTCCCTTTTCTGTTGCAATCGGCCGCACCAAGCGTATATAATGTATGCCCAGTATCTCTTACCCGGCTCAGCGGGCTCTATTTTTTAAGTCTTATATGTTGGTAAATTGCGCATTTTTTTCCTTTCAAAGTGATTAAATTATGTTATTCTTATATTTCAGTTCAGGTTTTTATGCTTTTCGTTAATCTGCATGCAACAGTTGTAAAATTATCAATAATTTAAAAGCAGCGCTAGGTCTAACGGGGCGGCTATTTGTTTACATTAGGGAATAAAGTCAATTGATGCACCAGTTTCAACGTCTTTTCCTCAATGGGACCAAAAGTTGACTTTAAATTTCTATGCACCGAAAATTTTCTCTTTTTGTCCGTGGGCCCGAATTGCTTATTTTCCCATGGAAACTGTAATTTTAATTATAAAAAATATTTTATACTGTTTTTAACTGTATTCGGTGTTTTATTGAATGATAAATATATATATATGTAATGAAATTCTGGGAAATAAGTTTAAATGAAGTGCAGCAAAAAATGTGTGTAATTTGATAGGCCATACAAGGGAATCATGTAGTGTCCACATGATATTTTTTTAGTATTAGTTCCCGGAAAATTAAAGGTATAAAACATAAAAACTTATGTTTGGAAATCAGCTTTCAAAAATGGCAAAGAGAAATAATAATAATAAAAAAAGCTTTATTATTATTTCATCGTAAATTAATGCCACGTGAAGAACTGCGTACTTATTTAATTAAAAAAAACTTAACTATTCAAAATGTATCAGTGGATCGCTTGCGCACGAAAACTTACAACAGAGATTTTCTTTAAGTGCTAGAACGTGAAATATGGTTACTGAAAACAGTCACTTTTCTCCGACTTTTCTGGTTTTAAAAGTGGAATTTGCAATAGCCGTTCGAATTTTTTAAATTCTTGTGATACTATTCTTCTCAGTTACGACAAAAAAGTATAGAAATAGTAAATAAAAAGGAATGTATTACCTTACCTAACAAAGAGCTGAAATACAAGAAACGATATACTTAATTATCATTTTTAATAGCTATATAAACGCATTTGTACTGACATCATTCTGACACATTTTAATTAATTACTTAACTGAGCACAGAAGGAAAGTTGAGATAAAAACTCATTAATTTGCTCTTCTGATAGCTGAACCACAGCTGTTGTGTTTCATGTTTACTGAAGTAATGAAAACAATAAATTTGAAAAAATAATTCTCTAAAGAAGAAACTACTACCGAGCATTTACTTTTTCTTAAAGTGAAGGACGGGTACTAAATACTTTTTTTTTCCTGGAACATGTTCACTGTTGCTGCAAATATTCATACCTTCCAAGGGTAAACATTTAGTCATTTTGCTTTCTACATTCACAGCAAAAGAAATCAATGAACGTTCAGGGCCAGCCACATAGCCACAGTCTAATTTTAATGAGAGTGAATATTCATTTTTTCCTGCAAGATTTTATCCGTTTCTTAAAGCATTTAACAGTTCAATAGACTGGAAAATTTTTAGACAGTTGTAAACTTTATTTTGGCAAAATTAGATTTTTTGTTTTCTTTTTGACACTACACAGAAAGTTTATTCTTTAAACTCTGCGACCTTCTACTTGCAAAGTAGATATTGTTTGCAGTTCATTTGCATGGAATATTTCTTGCATATATCATATTCAAGAGACATCTATATCTTGAATAATAACAGTTTTCTTCATTAAATAGCGAAAGCATCTACATGCAGCTTTGATTTATGATAAGATAATATCATACCAAGTTACAGCTAAAACAGCATGCCGAAGAGCAGCCGGTTAAGATTCTAATAAGTAGCAATACGATCAGCTTAACAAGCGTAAATCTGCCAGACTATAGCCCGGAAAGCTAATTTAGAACTTTCTCTTTCAGTTGCAGACAGGGCCGGAAAAAGAAAGACCTCCAGAGGCCCTAAGCTAGAAATGGGCAAACCTTTCGGTCGCGGACCAAAAATCGAAAAAAAAAAAAAAAGGTTTCAGATTTTAATTACGTCCAAAGGGGCGTTTATTTAACATTTTGTGTGTTACCTTTATTTATTAAATACCATGTTCTTCGCACTTAAACCATAAAATTCAGTTCAACAGCAATGTCGCAAAATAGTTTTAAATTGAGCACATCTTTAGAAATTTCGGTACACACTCGCTAGAGATAAAAATGTTTTCCTGTACAAACGTTAGTATTGATGGCTTTTAAATCTTTGATTTGTTTGTTAATGAAAAATTCGTTAAAGTTTTAAAGAATATTGTTACGAATTTCACATTTATTTGGCTATTTATTTAGAATTGTAATTAAAATTCCTTTTTATTTTCCCGTGCAACGCAGACGATTTTCGAAGAAAAAGTTACGTCAACAAAGAATAAAAAATAATAATGAAATAATCAGTAAATTGAAAAGTGAAACGACACAACATGCCAAAACGAAAGTAATAGTCCTTCGGGATTCAAATCCCTTTGGACTAAAAATGTTTGCTGGGACAAGTTAAATTTTCCTAAAATTTTAAAAACAATGTATAGGTATTATTACAATTTAAATATGTTAATGAATTGAATGAAATTGCGATTTCCTTTTTAAAAGTTCCTTATATTGAGGTTCGAAGTGAGATGTACTGATTCTAAGGAACGAGGCTAAAACAATTCTAGAAAGTTTTAGAAAGATGCAATAAAGGCACATTGATTAACCAAAAGGTAACAGGAACATGTTTTCCCTTCGTTATTTTCACTTCTACTGCTGAAGAAGTAGGTCTATTTAAACGTCGAAGCTATATATAGTATATATACTACATATAAACTTCAAATTAGCACACTTTGCACTACTTCTTGTTGCCAATTTTTAGTATCTTTAATATCATATGAAGTATTTTTTCTGCCGTTTGGCACTGTTATTTTCACAGCTCGTTTTAAATGCATGATTTTTCGTTCTTTGCCGGAAATTTCTGGGAACTAATTCTTAAATTAGTAAGCGTATCATAAATATTTAGTTTTAAACAGTTTCGGGTGTTAAAACAGAATTTGTATGCGAAGATGAAACTATACTTGTTTTATTTTCATAACCATTTTATACTTTTAGTTTTTTATCATATTAAAAAGTTTCAACAATTAAACCACATTTGAAGTTCTGGAATGTAATATAAAATTTTCATCCCACTGATCCAGCTTTCTTTAATTTTCAAACGAAAAAACAATGATTAAAAAACCCAAGTTCCTTTCTATTAAATGATTCCTTGCTTTGAATAGAAAGAGTTATTTTTTATTAATCAGTTTCAAGCTATTTAGCCAGTGTTAGGGATGTTATAGTGGGGTTTTGAATTCTTTGTTTCAGATTTTATTCAGAATTCTCTTGCTCCATTTAAATAAACGGTGTCTTTTCCTATTCATAAAAAATATCTTGCTTTTGTACGTTATGTATAGGGTGGTCATAAAAAAAATTTCCTCGATATATGAAACCTAGCGACCTATTCGCTCAATCAATCGAAATGGAATTTCAGGTATTGTTATTTGAAGGTACTCACTGGAGATTGTGATGATTTAAAACAATGGAGCTGTCACGGTTACGGTTACAGTGAAAACATTTTAAAGTGTTCAAACGGCAACATCCACATTTTTCCTGCGCAAATTGATCAACTCATTGAAAAACTATAAATGACTTTGGTACGACAAGCGTACGAAAATTGCGGTTTGAAACATTTGTAAAGAAGAGCGTTGTAAGGGACCAATAATAACACAAGAAAGGAGAGAGGGGGAAACTTTCGTTGGAATTATAAGTTTTCACCGTGTCCACCTTCGCTGTCGACAAGGTATTGCATGCAGGAGATTGTTGATAACAATAACAAACGTAACTTCGCAGGAAGCATCTGTATAACTTCACGTCTTATGGCGTCCTTCAATTCTGACGAATCTCGTGGATCTGACAACTTAGCTTCAAAATAACTTCAAAGCCAGAAATCCATCTCGGTGAGGTCGGGTGATCAAGATATTGCAAATTAACCGGAGATAATTCTATAATGAGAGTTGTACCTATTAGAAACTTGTAATGCAAATAAAATTTTTTTTCCTCTCCTCGCCTGTGTTGTTGTTGGTCTTTTACAATACAACGTTCTGTTTGCAAATATTTTAGGCCGGCTTTTTTCATCATACGTGTACCCTTCTAACTCCATTTTTGGTTTTTCAGTGCTCTGATCAATTTGCGCAGGAAAACACTGGGTGTTGCCTTTCGAAGATTTAAGTGTAACCGTAACTCTGAGAACTTTTTTGTTTCAAATCCTCATAATTTCGAGCGCTTACCTTAAAATAACAGTATCTAAAATTTAATTTCGATTGGTTGAGCGGATAGGCCGCCAGAAGTTCATTTATAGGGGAACATATTTTTATGACCACCCTGTACATTATGCACAGAATGTTTGGAAAAACCGCCCAAACGGGATAGTGTTTAGAAACGCTGACTGCCGTACCGAAGGACCCAGGTTCGAGTCCCGGAGAAGGCATGGATAGTCCCGGAGAAGTCATCACGGACACTATCCCGGAGAAGTCATAGATAGCGTCAGTGCGGCTTGGGTCACTCTAAATATGTGGCGAGACGGAAGTGTTCTCAAGAAGTTGGTGTTAGGGGAAGAGCTGTGGGAGACCCTCAGATCCATCCCTCCGGGATGCCAGTTGAGGGCGGAACTGAGCAAAGTCGTACTGTCACCTTTATGATGCTCAAGACTCTTGCCAACGACAAGCGCATCTTTCACTCCTTGCCACGATGAATTTCGTGGGCTCGTTCTGATGTTACAGTCAAATAAGTGAGATAAGTCACAACAACAACAACATGTTTGGAAGACATTGCCACGTGTTTTACTTTCTTAAACATTGATCCTAAATGGTAGCACAAAAAACAGTACATTTTTGTTAGTTAAAAAATAAAAGCCTATTTTTATGTGAATAATTCTAAGAGATTAAAAAAAAATAATTCAAATGAAACGAAATTACTTACGTAGTGGTCTCAAAGTGATTGCCCACGGGCTGCATGCAAGAAGCAATTTTATACGACCCACGAACACATTTCAGTTATGTATTTGTTGCAATTCGAATTTATATTATTTTCATAATCATAAGAAACGAATAAGAATAGCACACTAGAAAATCTATTAATCGAAGTACTTAATTAACAGTGGTATATATGTTAGGGTGACGTCTTATCAATAAATAGAGATCACTCCCACTGTTCAAAGTATCAGGTTTTATTCTCATTTACAGAAGAAAAGATAAACAGGATGAGTATGTACAGATGGATTAAATATGTTTAGGACAGATATCATAACACAACAGCTGACCACCTACGTGCGGTCACTTTTGATAAGTCCAGATCCGATCGCCTACGTGCAACCGGTAAACGTCTAGTTGCAGCTCCTTCGCGAGCGTTCGTTAAACCGCTTCTGTAGGACTTCTCGAACCAAGTAGAGCTGTGTTTACTTGGACAGTTTCTACCGCAGATGTAGATAGCGACATCTGGTGCTTTGTTGAGGCACGACTCCCACATATGTACATATATATATTTGCTGAAGGATTTAAAGATGCAGATATTGTTAATTTTTTCTTCGGACTTATCAAAAATAAATAAACTCAGTTACGAATTTTTGCACTACGAATAACCTCCTTGTTTGGGAACACATTTATTTACACCTGGAAAAAAAAATTCACAGCTGAAAATTTATAAGAAAAGAATCCGATTGACTAATGAGCATTTGCAATCCGTGATGACGATAATTTCTCGTCAAGGTTACAAACTTTATACAATTAAAACGCTATCAAGTGGCAAGCTGTAGTAAGAAATAGAGAAGTTTAAAATTATTTACACACATAACACAGGCACTTTTATTTATGCGTCGAAGAAAAATTTAATGAATAAAAGACATAGAAGACGCTGTCATTAGCTATTCTCAAGTTTTGTCCCACTCGGAAAATTTTCTCTGAAGCATTTACAATTGGTTTATTTTTAATTTCAATGGAAGTAAGTTATTTAATGATTAGCTAAACATGTTAAAATTATCTAAAACAACTGTCAGTCAAAATAATTCAATATTCAGCTGTCAATATGTTGAATTACAAAGTGCAACCAATAAAATTATCTAGCGGGTTCCAGACTTTAGATTTAAGACAAAAAATAAGCTAGATTTAAGATAGAAAATAAATGTAAATTTGAATTGTTTCCCTTTGTGATATTATTGGTTATGTAAGTTTTTATAAAGATGTTGTAAGCCAAATTTAAATGTTATTTAATATATTTTGTTTATATTTCATTAAAGAAAAAACATTTTTATTTCGTTAAAAAAAATCAGGCCCATGAGCTGTTTTCAGTTGAACCACTGACTATCGTCCTGGTCATTCTTCCATCCTATTACTGTTTCTAATTCAAGACGTTTACGACAAATTTATGAAGTGGCTACAAAATAAAAATTGCGTTATTTGGAATTTAAGGGTTTCCTTTCTTTAAAACAGCATTAATTAGTCCAAAGGGATTTAGTCCCGAAGGACTATTACTTTCGTTTTGCGATTTTGCGTCGGAAACACAAAAACGGCGTATCACTTTTCAAATTGTTGCCACTAAATGTTATCGCTCTGCATTAAATTTTAAAAAATGAAAAATCTGCATAAATGTATGCATTTTTCTCGCATTGTGATAAAACCTAGAGCCATCGAATTTTGAATGACGTAATCCTACTGCGAATATGGGCATCTGACGTGCGTTGCACGGGAAAATAAAAAGGAATTCTAATTACAGTTCTAAATAAATAGCCAAATAAATGTGAAATTCGTAACAATATTCTCTAAAACTTTAACGAATTTTTCATTAACAAACTCAAAGATTTCAAAGCCAGCAATACCAACGTTGTACAGAAAAACATTTTTATCTCCAGCGCGTGAGAGCGTGTACCGAAATTTCTAAAGATATGCTCAATTTAAAATTATTTTGCGATATTGCTGTTGAACTGAATTTTATGGTTTAAGTGCGAAGAACATGGTATTTAACAAATAAAGGTAACACACAAAATGTTAAATAAACGCCCCTTTGGACGTAATCTAAAATCTGAAACCTTTCAGATGTTTTTTCTTTTTCTTTTTTATTAATTTATATTTGACTTCTTGATACTCATAAAATTAAGTACGTATTTTGCCTTTAAAATCACGAAACATTTTGTTTTTTCATGGGCTTGCTTCTAGTCTTTACTCTTTTCTAAACTACTTGTATAGGGATTAAATATGGAAAATAACGCTGAACTCTTTATTGCTGATTATTGTTTTGAAAATTTTGAAATATCAATTCTTGTCTTCAGTCGAATGTTTAAAAAAATAAAAAAAGTATTAATATATTTATAGAGTGTTTAAGTTACGTTAAGTTTTTGTTAGAAGAAAAGACGACTATCCAAAAAAAAAAAAAAAAGAAAGAAAGAAAGAAAGAAAGAAAAGAAAAGACTACCCAGGATTTTTTAAAGAATGAATGAAAAATGGTTTTCCCGATTGTTTGTCACAGTTCGGCATTAGTTAAAATGTTTGTGACAAAAATTTTCCTGATTGTTTAGCACAGTTGGGCATTAGTTAAGATGTTTGTTCATGTGACGAAAATTTTCTCAGTTTAGAATTTAACTAAAGATAGTTATCTCTTCAAATACTTTCTCTTTTCTCTGAAAACATTTTTTCTAATGACTAAAATGAAAGTTCAGAGTAATAGTGTACTAAGTTCAGAGTATTACTGTATTATTGTTAAACAAAATTATTTGTTTCTGCACATCATTTTATAAGAGTGCTAAATTTTTATTAAAATGTTTTTAATTTAAACAACTCATCATTTATTAGACCAAAGGGCGTTATCCCAGCAGGGATAATAATTTCGCTTTGGCATTTTGCGTCGATTCACTTTTCAAACTTTTACCACCAAATATTACAGCCCTATATTACAAGTCCTAATTTGAAATTTGGATTTTGTTTTATTATCTATTTCACATTTTGTAACACTTTAACGAATTCTTTACTAACAAACTCAACGATTTCAAAGCGAGCAATGGCAGCACTGTTCGGAGTGGAGGGGGAAGCGCGCGAGACTGTGTATCGGAAATTCTAAAGATATGCTCATTTTAAAATTATTTTGAGATATTGCTGTTGAATTGGATTTTATAGTTTAAGTGCAAAGAACATGATATTTAATAAATAAAGGTAACACGCAAAACATTAAATAAACGTCCCTTTGGGCGTAATGTAAAATCTGAAAGCTTTCAGATTTTTTTATTGTTTTTTATTTTATCAAACTGTTAAATGTAATAGATATCAGTGCTCTGCTCATCTCTAACTTAATTTGCAAAATACTGTAGTTCCCTTTTGTGCACGGCACATTATTCTGACTGTGGATATTGAAACGTATTACTCTTTGCACATACTTGTTGGGATTACATGTCATTTTTTAAAATAAAAATAAGTAAATTCCGACATAAAAACAAAACAGTCTCACGACATTCACTGAAAACAGGCAAGGGCGCAATAAAGACAGTTTGTGGCATTAGGCATAATGAGAAATTACTGAAGACTTCAGAAGCCCTAACATTTATAGCTTGGATACATATCTCGGGATCTAGAAGTTAATCAGAGTATACAATAGGGTCACTGGGGTAGGAACTTATAATTGCAAGATTAGTACAGTGTGGTCAGCATTGCAAACAAGTGGACTTTACTCCTTAGAAGTACTTCTGGTTACAAAATAATCATTGATTCAAAGTTGAAAGGGCTTCCAAGTCTCCAGATCTAATTATATTAATAAAATGCTCATATAAAAATTTATTAATATAATAGATATATTTACAGTTTTTAAATTCACGTGTTTTATTATTTGTAGTCTTTATTACTCTCTAACTGGTGCCTCCAGTATCAAATATATGCACGAAGTTCTATACCAAAAAGTATTCTTTCATCTAAAGAATTTGTTTTACACCTGAACTTTAAAGTGTTTTGAGAATTAACTGTTTTATTCATCACGGTATGCTTCTATCACCTTTATGAAATCCATACAATTATTCAGGAGTAATGATGAAAACGAATAATCGAGCTTATGAATAATTTACGATATTAGTAATTACTGACCGTAATCGATCGTATTTTGACGCCCCATAAACACAATACGTACGCAACTAGTCAAGTTCATCCGACGTGCGCAAACGTTTGATCGAACGATGTCTACTGTCATTTGCATTGGCATTATTCCAAAATATGAATCGTGTGCTCTTGACTTTGATTTTGGGAAGTAGGTATTTCCCTTCCTAGAAATGGCAACATCTACGCTACTCGTTATGAACTCCACCTTTCCCTTTCTCCGACCAAATCATATGAGCGACCCAAGTCCAACATAGCGATAAAAGACCGCTTCATCTTCTCGAAAGCAGATAAAGGTCATTTGCAACTCCGGAGAAAATTTTGAACTGGAAGAAGTGAGAATTTAAGTAGAATAGGAAAAATGATTGAAGTTTCGCGCGGAATGTCTGTGGATATCGAAGGAGACGGGTAAGGATTAAAAACTGCTTTATATAATTATGGAATTTAATAAATGTAGCATCTGCTATGCTAGTGTTTAATTTTTTATTTAATCTTTAATTCATACGGCCCATAGTCTGGCGAACCGAACATCACGTCTAACTTAATAATTAATTAATACTATTATTTAATGTTTAATTAATTATTTAATTAATTATTAGTACTATTTACTTAATACTATGCATATAATTTTCAGGGAACATATAGAGGGCATCTTTCCTTTGAGTAATTGAAAGCAAATACTTGAAAAGTCATAATTTTATTTATGGACCTGCAGGATTTGACTGTACCGTTTGTAGGCAATTTTTTTCTGCACTAATAAAAGGTTAATTTTTACAACCGAAATAATTGCGTTTATGTAAACTTTCAGTTCATGTATTCTGAGGCGTGTTCGGAATTATAATTAAATTATTAATTTATATCCTTGCTAGGGAAAAGTATGCTAGGGGAAAATATTGAGCTAAAATGTATTTAGAATCAGACTCTTTTTGAAAATGAAAATTAGATTAACTAGCTGTCATTAATGCCTCTCTAATGGCCTTCGTAGTCTTGCCACCGATGTACATCATGTAGACACCTCAGAATACTGCAACTTTAGTAAAAAATTAGACATTAAATATTTTGTAATGAATTTTTAAAGTAATGTTAATTTACTTACTTTATTATATATCTATAAATTAAGAATCCAAGTATAATTCATAATTTTTTTATATTCTTATCTGAGGAATATATAATAGAATAAATTAAATTATTAATTAAGAATATAAAAGTTCATTGTTAGGAAACGTATGAGCAAGTGACTCAGTCGCAACATACCTCAAGTAATTATCTTAAACGAAGATTTTAAAAGTTTAAGTTTAAAAATATGCAAAATTAAATATAAATGCTTCTTAGCCGACCTTCTATCAAATTTTAATTTCAGAAATATTTAGATTGCAAAACTAAGTGATAAAAATATAAAAGAAAAGTAATTTTTTTTCCATTTTCACTTTCGAGGTACATATTCTTTTAAAGCAAACTTTCATATTTTCCCATTTATTTACGTTTTCTCAGTCATACCTATTAACGTTTTGTTCTAGTTATCTTTATGCTTTGTATCAGTTTAAGATTAAATATCACTTAAAATTTCATCTCCGTATCTTTGCGGAGCTGAATGTATTGTGCTGCCATCTGCATTTCAAAACATAGAACTGTTCATGCATTTTCGCGTAAAATAAAGGTTAATCATTCAGAATGGAATTCGGAATAATTATATTTAAAAACTGAAAAATAAAAATTTGCTTATTATTCAGTCGTAAACTTTTAATCCAAAAAGCAAAAAGGAAAAGTTACTTATTTTGGAAATCTTAAAACTGCATAGTTTACTTGTATAATACTGGAGAAGCTTTTAGATATGTCAACCGCAAAATATGAAATCCGCCATTCTATAGAATCCTAGGCATTTCACAGGTTGCCAAAATCTGGCCGGCAATGTATGAAACGGTTAAATATTTCACACACCTCCTAAGTGTTTTATAGCATTCCAAATGACAAACCGGCAAAGTATGAGATATATCTCCATGTTATATACACTGCTCAACATTGAAAATGCAACACCAAGAAGGTGCGGTCAGAAAGTGATGAAATTTGGAAAAAAGACAGAGACAGAAAGCAGCAAAAAGTGATCTTTGTTACAAAATGATAGTCAGAATACAGAGCGAGAACGACGTCGGCTCAGTAGGATGTAGGACTACCGCGGACAGCGATGCACGAAGAAACACGTCTAGGCATAGAGTCAATAAGAGTGCGGATGGCTCTCCATTTCCTGTCAACCGTTTGCCACAGTTAGTCTTCTGAACGAGGCAGGGGCAGTGTTTGCAAACGGCGTCAAATCACATCCCACACATGTTCGATTGGTGACAGGTCAGGAGAGTACGGTGGCCAGGGAAGCATCTGTATACCTTGCAGAGCATGTTGGCAGATGCGAGCACTGTGTAGTCGCGCGTTATCTTGCTGAAACATTGCAGCCCCTGAAGGTAAGGGATTGCCCCCGGCCGCAGTACATTATCCAAATCGTATCCTCGAATCGTAGGCAATAACGCCTCAAACCATTATGCCACGTTGTCGCGCGGTGGGGCGTTCTACAGTTACTGCCGGATTGGAATTGTCTGCACGTCGACGCCACACACGTATGCGGCGACTGTCACTGGATAAACAGAAGCGTGACTCATCTGAGAACAAGACGTTTCGCCATTTTGTCATCCACATCGCTCCAGTCCGGCACCATTCTAAACGTTGGCGTCTATGCTGTGGGGTGAATGGCAGTTTTCTTAACGGACGCCGTGAATGCAGGCCACGTTCAACCAATCGACGGGAAGTGGTTCTAGTCGACACGGGAACATCCAAGGTGTCTTGCACATGCTGCAGAATCGCGGTACAAGTGACTTGCGGGACCGCCAGAGCTTTTCGGCGGATGCGTCGATCCACGCGTGCTGACGTCACTCTGGCTGCATCTGCACCCCTCCTTCTTCCCACATTTCCTTGTTCCAACCATATTCGCCATAGCCGATGCACCGTGCTCGCATCCATGTGGGTATCAGCTGCGATTTGACGTAAGAACCAACCCGCTCTTCTCAGTCCGATCACCATACCCTTCGTAAAATCGTCTATCTTCTGGAAGTGCCTTCGTTGACGGCGGCCTGGCATTCTCTCCTATTACACGCATCCTCCATTACAAAAACCAACTTTCTTCGATAATTCGTATGACAGAAATAACGACACGAATATTGCCCATTCTGCACGTTCCTTCCCCTATATCTTACTTCACGGGCGTCGGAGAGCTGCACATTTCACATCATTCGCATAACTGAGTGCGTGCGTCTACTCTAAAATTTGCATAAATTTCTGACCACTCCTTCTTGGTGTTGCATTTTCAATGTCGAGCAGTGTACCGTGCCTAAGAAAAGGATAATTTGTCCATACGAGAAATGAAGATATTCCTGGCCTCTCTGGTCAATTCCTGTGTGGTCAAATTCCTCTCTGGTCAGTTGCAGTTGCGCAGTCCAATGGAAGTGGCCACAAGGATTCGTCAAGTGTATGGGTAAAACAAAAGGCCGAAATATAAAACATCTTTTCTTAAAAAAAAGTAATGACGTGAATTCGAAATGTCATTCAAGTCTACCATGTTGCGACAAATAGGTTAATTTTAATTCCTTATTTTTTATATGAAAATTTTGTTTCGTACAACTTTCATTTTTTTCTGTATATTTTGAATAAAAATTTTTAATGGCATTTGTTCGTTATTTTTTTTTTTCAAAATAACGTTTGTATTTTTGAGGATTGAACATCTTTTAAATAATAGCCTTATCATGACCTTTTCTTCAACGCTTTGCCTT
>KK115683.1:12206-23621 GCA_000611955.2 Stegodyphus mimosarum
CGTCCTACTTAGAATTAAGTTAGGGAATTGAATTTGTTAACACACCTTATTTTCATATTATTTTAGTTCAGCCCAAGTAGTGGCTTACTCTCAATTGGAAGAGTTGTAAATATTTGAATTAAAGGGTCACTTTTAAACCCTCCTTCTGACTTTGTAGTTTCTGCAACACTAAAGGACATAGCCTAGATTTGCTCACTGTCCTCCACATAAGGTTTCACAGTTTATGCTCACGAAAAGAGTCAAGAGGTTGAAGGAGAAACCTTATATCGTTAACTCCTGCCTTTTAAACTGCTATCAGGTATATGCGATTTGCATACATATCTCGATCGCGCTAAATTCGGGCAGCAACTGAAACTTTGAGATATCGATAGGAAAGTTCAAACTAAAAATAACTTGGTTAATTAAAATAATGAATGCTACAAGGTGTAGTGTATGTCCTAAAAAATTTACTGAAGTTGATAGTTTCAAGAGTCATGAAGCTTCTCCTCTTAGAATCTGTAGTGAACGTTCAAAAGTTGTCTCCTGTAAAAGGAATTTAGAGAGACATATGAAAACTCATAAAGTTACTTTTAAGTGTAAATCAAAGTTCCTTAGTGAACTTGATAAATTAAAACAACATGAAACTTTACATTGTACTGAATGTTCGGACTTTTTCTCAAGTAAGAGAGATTTGAAGAAACATATGAAATCTCATGAAACGTTTTTTATACGTAGTAGCTGTCCGAAAAAATTTACTGTCGATGATGCTCTGAAACAGCATGATGCTTCTCATCAAAGAATCTGTAGTGAATGTTCAGAGGTTTTTTTTCCTGTAAGAGAGATTGAAGAGAAATATGAAATCTCATGAAACGTTTTTTAAATGTAGCAGCTGTCCGAAAAGATTTACTGATGATGATGCTTTGAAACAGCATGAAACTTCTCATCTTAGAATTTGTACCCAATGTTCACAAGTGTTTAAAAGAAGAAGTTGTAAGGTTTTAGTTAAACTAACAAAGTTTTATTTTAATTTGACTCTTTCTATCTGTTCTCATTTCAACTTCCCGTTAGAATAAGCGCGCGTTTCAGATTTATGCTAATTTGAAGTGAAGCCAAGTAGTATTTAAACGAAAGGTAGAAACCTTTCAGTGTGAGAGAGCTTTTAGTCTCATACCACTGTTACTCTATTCAACGTTCGCCTGACTAGCTAGTATTTAAATTCTAAGCCGTAGCGCTGTTACGTGATTGCTTATTGAAGTAATTCTAAGTGCGTCAGTATTAGTTAAATCTTGCTACGCACCATTTAGTTTAGAGGCCAACCTCGCGTTATAGCTCTGTGAGCAACGACTATTTAATTTCTAATTAGTTTTAGTTAAAATTAATTTGATTGTTCAATTTAGACCCAAGTGGCGGTCGTTATTTTCTGTATCCCTCCCGAGTTGGGAAGTGGCTGTAAATAATTCTGGTTTAATAAAAGAGGATTTTAAATCCCTTTAAAGTGCAGTTCTTCTACCACTTAATCACAATATTCTACCACAGAACATAGCTGCATTCAGCTCCCTGTTCAAGATCAGGACTGAAATACACGAAGCTGTTTGCCAAGAATATGCACTGAACACTCAGTCCTCACAAAGTGATCTGTTACATCACATTCGAATGGAACATGGTCTGACACAAAACTAGCAAATACGAAGAAAAGTTGATCCAGTTAATGTGTAGAGACATTAGGTTATTTAGTAGCAGGAGACATGAAAAATATGCAATTCCTTCGCCGGGAATCGAACCACGGACCTCTGAAATACCGGCTCAGTGTGTTGACCATTACACCACGAAGGCACGCTAAGAATGTGGGAGATATACCTTATATACTCCCCTTTTTAAAGGGCGACTAGGGTTTTAGGGACCTAGTCGCCAAATCCTGGGTGTGGAGAGTCATCATCCACAACCCTTTTAGTTCGGGCGCCACTGTAGAGACATTAGGTTATTTCGAAGCAGGAGACATGAAAAATGAGCAACGCCTTCGCCGGGAATCGAACCACGGACCTCTGAAATACCGGCTCAGTGTGCTGACCATTACACCACGAAGGCACACTAAGAATGTGGGAGATATACCTTATAAATGAATGTATGTCCAGTAAAATCACAGGTCTTAATGGTATGTTCTCAACTTAGTTGACTTTTTCCGGCACAGAGAATGATCAAGGTTTAGATGTATTTCTTGAATATATAAAATTGAAACTTGTAGATAATTGAGTTATGATGTAGATACATATCGGTGTCTGAAATGGTATTTAGTAATTACTGGGAAAATGGAGAAATTGAATACATTTGTAAGGTTTTAGTTTAAACTAACAAAGTTTTATTTTAATTTCCCTTTCCTATGAGTTCTTGTTTCAACTTCCCGTTAGAATGAGCGCGCGTTTCAGCTTTATGCTAATTTGAAGTAGAGCCAAGTTTGTATTTAAAGGTTAGCAAGGAACTTCTCAGGGTGAGAGAGCTTTTAGTCTCAGATCACTGCGGCTCTGTTCGACGTCCACCTGACTAGCTAGCATTTAAATTCTAAGCCTTAGCGCTGTTACGATATTACTTATTGAAATAATCTAAGTGCGTTAGTATTAGCTAAATCTTACAACGCACCATTGATCGTTTAGCATAGAGGCCAACCTCGCGTTTATAGCTCTATGAGCAACGACCACTTAATTTGTATTCACTTTATTTTAAAGTATTTGATTGTTCAGTTTAGACCCAAGTGCGGTCATTATTTTCTGTTATCCCTCCCGAGTTGGGAAGTGGCTGTAAATATTAGTGGTTTAATAAAAGAGGATTTTAAATCCTTCTTAAGTGCAGTTATTCTACCACTTAACCACAGTATTCTACCACAGAACATAGCTGCATTCAGCTCTCTGTTCAAGATCAGGAGTTTAACTACCTCACGAATATGTTCGCCAAACGTATGCATAGAACACTCAGTCCTGACACATTTATCCGCATTTAGTAGCAACTGTTTGCAGTTATTTAAAGGGCATGAAATAGAAAGGGAGATTGATGAGGCATTCAAAAAAATAAAAAAAAGCTTTGATGAATTTAATGAAGGTAGTTCAATGTGAGTGTTGGGAAGAGTGTTTAAATGAGAACTAAATAATGTATAGTAGGCCTCTTTCTCCCAATAGTTAATTATTCACCTGTAATAAAAGTATATGAAACTTTACTTGTAATACATGTATTATACATGTATTGAACATGTATAATACATGTATTGAATGGTGATATTACATTGATTAATCTAAATAACTGATGATACATGTATTAACATGTAAGGTTTTAGTTAAACTAACCAAGTTTTATTTTAATTTAAATCTTTTCTATCTCCTCTCTGTTTCAACTTCCTGTCAGAAGAAGCGCGCGTTTTTAGCTTATGCTAATTTTGAAGTACAGCCAAGCACTATTTAAGCCAGAGGTAGAAACCTCTCGGTGTGTGAGAGCTTAGCCTCAGATCACGGTCACGCCGCTCAACGTTCGTCTGACCAGTTAGCAGCTTAAATTTTATAAGCCATAGTGCTTACCACGTGATTGCATTGTAAAACAAATTAAAGTGCGGTAGTATTTAGTATACCTTGCTACGCACCCTTTTCGGTAGAGGCCAACTTCCGCGAATTGCTCTGCGAAGCAAAGTTTAATTTAATTTCTATTTAGGTATTTATTTTAATTTATTTGATTGTTAAGTTCGACCCAAGAGCGGTCTTTTACGTTCTGTATCTCTCCCAAGTTGGGAATTTTGTATTTAATAGTGATTGAATAAAAGAGGATTTCAAATCCCTTCACGTGCAGTTATTATCCAGCCCAGCAGATACATCAGAACATAGCGTACCTTCCGCTCCCTGTTCCAGTTCAGGACTGAATATTGGAGGTTAAGTACCCTTTACAGAATTTGCCATGTTTCCAAAAAGGATGCACAGAACACTAAGTCCTGACAAACATAGTGAATGCTCACTTTTATGAAGTTCTAAGCATTAATGCAAATATCATTCATAAAACTTTTAAATTGCTTTACCTGATATATAAAAATATAATAACATCTTATAACGTATTTTCTCCCTCCTCCTCTCATGCCTTCGTGGTGTAGTGATCACAATCGATGCGTGCTTGAGAAGTTCGGAGTCCGAATCCCGGCAAAGGCACCGCAAATTTTCATATCTGCAGGATAAAAGAAGGAAAAAAAAATCTAATGACTTTATAATTTATGTAGTTTTCGTATATACTCGGGAATGCACAAAAGTTTAAATATTTAAAAAATATAACGTAGATTGGGAGTAAAATATTCGTGTCTTTCTTCGATTCAATCGGTAATGTGTATATGCTGCTAAAGATATATATATTCGTAACAGTTATACTGTGCCACGTTTTTGACAATCTTTCGTTCATAAGAAAATATATTAGCAATTAAAAGAAGTATTGAAATTAGTAAACTAATGGAAAAGGAAAGTGGAAATCTAAAGTGCTACTTAACGTTTTAGCAGTTTAAAATATAGCTACTGTTTATATTGCGTGATATTGTACGAATATCTTTGAGGAATAATCCAGAGCTTCTGCTATATTTCTTGCGATTAAAGTAAATTTTATTAACTTTTTATCAGACTTGTGCATTCTTCAATCTATTACGAACCCGTACGCGCGTAACAATATTATTTTGAATGGTTGCGAAATCTATGAAGCAACTGCATAAAAATACCTGATTTACTTAGGGATAGGAAATTAATTTTGAAGGAGTTCCGCGGAAAGTTGAGACTTCACCAAAAATAAAATTCTCTTAAAATTCATCCACAGATTGAAAAAGAGCTCTATAGGGATTGCAAGATGAAATTACACTCATGTCCATAAATTCAGGATAATGCAAAATCAGGCAAAGGAAGAGTTAGAAGCAAAACAAATTTGACTTACTTGTAAAGCTTATTTATTAAACAAAAGGTAAAGAGCAAAAAAAAGATGCTATATAGTTGATATTATTAAAAAAATTAGCGATTTTTTCTCCCTGGAGCAAATTACAAAAAGAATCTATTTACAAAAAAACAATATTACGTGGTTGGTATGATTGTTAACACATTGTATGTCTCCCAGACGATGCAATACAGTCCGTACAACGCCTAGGCATGCTGAGTATCAAATTATCGATCTGATCTTGGGGGATATTACACCACTTAAAAAGCAAAGCTCTCCGAAGTTCTGGTAGACATGTAGGAGGAGGTTGACGGGCTGCAACTCGTCGGCCAAGCATGTCCGACATGTGCTCTACTGGATTCAAGTCCGGTGAGAATGCTGGCCAGTCCATAAAATCGGTAATTATGCTGCTAAAGATATATATATTCGTAACAGTTATACTGTGCCACGTTTTTGACAATCTTTCGTTCATAAGAAAATATATTAGCAATTAAAAGAAGTATTGAAATTAGTAAACTAATGGAAACCAACATTATGGAAAGAAAACTACAGAAGCATTTACATTTCAAGAAGTATATCAAAGTTCCTTTTCTTAAAAACGGCAGGTGTATCGCAGTTTTTATTTCTATTTCGCTAAAAGCTGAATTGCTAAAATAAAAAATTTCTATAGTGTATGATCAATAGAAAATAAAAATCCATATCATGAATGAAATTCATGTCTTACATTGGATTAAAAGTAATATTCTACACTCATGTCCATAAATTAAGGATAATGCAAAATCAGGCAAAGGAAGAGTTAGAAGCAAAACAAATTTGACTTATTTGTAAAGCTTATTTATTAAACAAAAGGTAAACAGCAAAAAAAGATGCTATATGTTTGATATTATTAAAAAAATTAGCGATTTTTTCTCCCTGGAGCAAATTACAAAAAACCAATATTACATGGCTGGTATGATTGTTAATACATTGTATGTCTCCCAGACGATGCAATACAGTCCTACAACGCCTAGGCATGCTGAGTATCAAATTATCGATCTGATCTTGGGGAATATTACCCCACTCAAAAAGCATTGCTCTCCGAAGTTCCGGTACACATGTAGGAGGATGTTGACGGGCTGCAACTCGTCGGCCAAGCATGTCCGACATGTGCTCTACTGGATTCAAGTCCGGTGAGAATGCTGGTGCAGTCCATACGGGTGATATCTTCCGATTGAAGGCATTCGCTTACGATGTTTGTACGGTGAGGGCGGGCGTTGTCATCCATAAACACAAATTGTACTCTATGGCGCCCCGAAACAAACGTACGTGTTGTTCCAGAATGACGTCCCGATAGATTTGGTTTGTCATTGTTCCAATTTGAACATGCAGGTCAGTTCTGGAACCCAGAATAATTCCACCCCAAACGAGCACTCCTGCATCACCGCAAAGGCGTCGTTCAATGATGTTTTCTTGGTGTTAACGGGTACCTGGAGCTCTCCATATGGAAGTCCGGCGAGAATCAGACTGCAAGCTAAACCTGGACTCGCCGGAAAACTTCACACAAGCCCACTGTTGCGGTGTCTACAATGCATGCTCTGTACTCCAGGCTAACCGCAGGCGACAGTGAGTTGCAGTAAGTGGAATGCATCTGACAGGTCTACGAGCATATAGACGAATCTGCCCTACGCGTCTGTACACGGTCTGCCTTGAAATTGTCGTACCAGTGGCTGAAAAGAGCTGACGAGACAGGTCTGAGGCTGTGCTCCGCCTGTTTCTTTTGGCAGTAACTGCCAAATACCGGTTCTCATTCGGCGTTGTAACTCTGGGGCGACCTGTGCTGTAACGTCTACTCACGTTATCTTCATCTTGGAATCGTTGCCAAAGCCTGGAGATGACACTCTGGGCAATTCCAAGTTCGTTTGTTACTTCCAGTTGGGTACGCCCACATTCCAGACGGCCGATAATTCTACCACGTAAAAAATCATCCAAATGCGTTCTTTGTATCATATCTATTCAGTTATTGCACTGAAATGCTTATAAAGCGCCTGCGAACAATTTGACTTCTTTGCTTGTATTCCTTATAACACAGGAAAAGAAGGTATTCCTGTATTCCTTAACACTCTCTTACACTCTCGTCATTGTGACGTACCATCGGTGTCATCTGGTTACTTCCTGAAATTTGCATATGATTCTTGAAGATGTGTGTAGTGATTTTACAGGTGATATATTTATTTTAGAGTTCGATTTCCGCGTGTTTCGGAATTATCCTTAATTTATGGACATGAGTGTAAGTGTTTATGCATATTTAGCACAAAACGTATTTGTTTGTGTTATAAATTTAACTAAAAAGATTCTTATAACAGTATATCTCATATAAATTGAGTAAAAGTGTCATATATATTTTCCGATCGTACTGATATACTTGCGAAAGAAATTCTAAAATCCTGAAATGTCGAAACATGTTTGCAAAGGGACAACGTATGATAAGTTTCTCTTTTGTAATCCATATCAGTTATGGGTTTAGGGGTGTTTCGAATAGAAGAAGGTAATGTTTGTGAAAATATACTAGTTCTATTTGGAAATGACTAATATTTAAATATTCACTTTTAGCCAATTAAGGAAAATTGTAATATTATCAAATAGAATGTATGTGAAAGACATTGCGGTTGAATTGTGAATTAAATTGGCACTGTATGAAATTTGAATAAATATATTGAGGTTATGCGCTAGAATTGAAAGAAAAAGCAATTAAGAAAAGGTATATTAGAAATTAAAAGTAAGATGCTAAAATACAATTTAAAAAGGTTCAATTGAGTAAAACCAGAGAACACTAATAATTCAAATTTGAAAAATGGTAGTTTGGATCCGATACTGAAACTGTTGGTTTTAAGAATTTCTTTATGCACGTGATGCAGAAAATTGATAGTTTGCTTAAAAAATTTCCTATGAATATGGACATAGATGCAATTAGTGCAGAAAAAGATAAAATTAGCATAGTCAGTGGATCTAAAATATGAAAAAATAATGGTACGAGTGGTGTAAATTAGTCCGAAATACTGAAATATAACGCAGACTAAATAGCGGAAGATGTAAGAAATATTTTGGTATGTGTGGATGAAACAGTGAATATGCTTGTAAAATTAAAAAAGAAAATTATAAATACATTTAAAAGTAATTGGGATTTAAAACCAAACATGATGTTAAAATCTTTTGAAGATCTTAAAACTATAGGAGAGAGCAATACTTAGATTTAGATATAAATGATATTAAACTGTAAACTTGTGAATGGAAATTTCTGAGCAAAACTAAGTCAAATCAAATCACGTAGATAATCAATTATGATCCGAGAATATAGCAAGTATATATTGAAAATTACGCGGGAATATCTGAGTACTCAGTAAATTAAAAAAAATTCAAATTGTTAAAAACTCTGTTAATGTCAAAAATGGAATAAAATATCAGAATTATAAATGGTGAGACTCAAATAAAAACAATACAACAAATAAGTTAAATTAGAACTATGAAATGCAAACTAAGGACGGAAATCATAAACGTAAGAAAAGTAATTACCAGTTATACACTTAAATCTATCTATCTATCTATATATATATATATATTGGGCAGTGTAAGGAAGATAGAGTTAAAAAAAAGTGCGAAACTGCATCTAAAATTAAGTATAAAGTAACAAATAAACAGCTTGTATGGGAAGTTCGTATAACATAACATGTAAGTTAAAATTCAGAGTATATTGAAAATTGTGAAAGGCATGAAAAAAAATAATCTGGAAAATTTAAATCAAAATGTTAGAAATTAGAAACATGAAGTATTAAAAACTGTTACAGCAAACAAATATGCTATTATAAACAGGTAATGTAAGAACAGATTAAAAGTTCATGAAAAAGTAGAAAGTCTAAAAATGTCAGAATAAAATTAGTAGAGTAATATATTAAAAAAAATATTATGTAATTTCATTTCCATGACATGATGAATTCTCATTAGACAAAAATCCTTTTTTTCGCTTCTTCGTCCACAGAGGGCAGCATAAGTAATTCCTAAATAGATTATAAAAAGACCTAAATAGACTAAATAGACTTTCTTCTTTCATCCACAGAAGACAGCATAAGCGTTTGCTCCCAATCTCCCCGTTGCCAATTTTGAAAAAAACTAAATTAAATGAAAAGCAGGAGGTTTCCAACTCAACCAGCAGGTGTACCAGAGAACAGAGGCTCTATTTCCTGGCTGACTAAACCGCCTGCCTCACATGAATTATAGCCTCTGCCTCCAAGCATTTATTTTTCAAAGCAAAAGATACATTGGCAAACAAGGCCTTCCAAGACATAGATATGAGTCTATTATACAATTCTTATTACAAATACACTTTTCAAAATTAATAACACAGTGAAAGAAATATGTTAATAAAGTCAAATACTTCTAATTGTAATGTTACAAATATACTACTACGTACTAGCGAGTAGGAGTAACTCTGTCTTTTAACACCGATTTAAGTAGTACTCCATAGCGATAGAACGTAAACTTACAATACTAGACTAACGCTACAAAAAATCATATATATATTAAACGAAGATTCATGTACTTCAAGTGAAGTCCATATTTTTATATTAAACCGAGATAATGAGTAAAATTGAACAACTGTCCGACGATTACCTTTATACTCAACAACAATATATTCATACCTAACTAGCCACTATTAGTAAAACAAAATTAAAATAGCTAGAAACCTTGTATTAACAAGCATACTCTAGATTATCTTGAATCACAGAACAAATACACCAGTAAAGCGAATATTGAACCAGTAAAGATATTGTCCATTTTTCATACAAGATTTCAATTATATCATTCAAGGCAAGGATTGCTTAAACATAAGCAATTTTGGAATCAAACAAAATAAAACAAAAAGCGACACATAATCTTTAAAAAATTAACATTCATATTAAAAGAACCTCAAAATTATAAATTACAATCAGAGTTATATCGAAAATTACAATAGATATGTAATACTATTACCAAATCCCAATGCAAAACAGAGCGATCAGAAATATGAGGCTGATTATAATTGATTACATAATTTTCAAACTTACACTATGTGTTATCTTATTGGATCCAAGTACCAAAATCAATGCATTATGAAATATGTTACCTTAATTTAATAAAGAAAATAAAGACTGATAATACCATAACAATACTCAAATGCCAAATGCCAGCAAGAACATTTCCTTAACTGTTAAATATTATTAATAATTAAAAATCGTGGTTCAGTACAATACTTGAATCATAATTGTGACAATCAAACCAGACAACAACGGTATATGTACTTCAATCTTAGCTGTAGAAAGTTACCAAGTCATAAACCAAATTGGCAAGATGACCATACAATAACAGTTGTAAAAGCAGGTATACTGATTTAACTAATTTCCATATTTCATGCAAGATTTCGATCAAAACCTTCTAGGCAATGATAGCTTTGACAGAGGCAATCTACAACCAAAGTTAAATCTAAAAATGCTATAGAAATCTAATACAATTACCAATTCACAGTGCATAACAATAGAATCTGAAATACGAAACAAGGTAAAATTGTGTACAGAATTTACAAATTTACATTATGTGTTATCTTATAGGATCCAAGTACAGAAAAGCTAATACAAAATTTTAAATGCAACCGTAATATACAAGTAATAATAGCATTTATAAATACAAGTATATTAATTCAACTAATTATAATACAATTCTTAAAACAGTATGACAGTAAGACCCATAAGACTAATATTAACGTATAAACAAAATTAAGTATAAACAAAATTAACAATATAAACTGTACATTAGCATTTATAAATACAAGTATAATAATTCAACTAAATTTCCCGATACAGTATGACAGGAAAACCCATAAAATTAAAATTAAATCACAAGAGCATCTATTGAAGTCGAAAATTAAAATGACAGTGTCTGACAATGTCAAAATGTTTCGAGACAAGATAAAGTAAAATCCGACAATACTATAATATCCACTATAGAACATTAACCTTCACAGTATCAGGATTAAAGAACCATTGTAATTTGTAACTATTGGGTTGGCAACTAAGTAATTGCGAATTTCACTCATAGATGGCTTCAGTTGAATTTTTAGGTTTGCAAACGTAGTACAAATGTAAAATACATTTTGTTATTTGATAGTTGGCAATTCAGCTGTGAATCAGTAAAAAAAGTTTTTTGATCGGTTGCGTAGTTTTCGTTTGGCGTTCGTTGAAAAATGGAAAATCAAAAGGAACATTTTCGTCATATTTTGCTATTTTATTTCCGCAAAGGGAAAAACGCATCGCAAGCTCATAAAAAGTTATGTGCTGTTTATGGTGACGAAGCCTTAAAAGAACGGCAGTGTCAAAATTGGTTTGCCAAATTTCGTTCTGGTGATTTTTCACTCAAAGATGAAAAACGCTCTGGTCGTCCAGTTGAAGTTGATGACGACCTAATCAAAGCAATAATCGATTCGGATCGTCACAGTAC
>KK115684.1:11253-32096 GCA_000611955.2 Stegodyphus mimosarum
ATGTTTTTCCTCATGATCTTTAAATTCTCATTTTTTTCATCCAAGGGATGTTAAAAATTTACATTACTTTTGTAAAATTATTTTGCACATCATATTATAGTGATCAGAATATTTCGAATTCAGTGCAGGACAAAACAATATCAGTCACTGAAGAAAATGGGAAAAAAAGGAAAACTTTACTTGAAACATAAGTTTGTTTTTTTGAACAAATAATATACTAAATAGTTAAGTTTAAAATAGCAAGTCTTCGAGATAGGCAACATGAAAAACTTAGCTGAAGTTCTTACCAAAACACGGTAGTGCATAGCTTAACGAACGCAATATATTTCGCAGTGGTATCGATTATACGGAGAACTATTTCATGAAAGTTATTACGTAAATAACTCTAGTCGGTTCCCGACATCCCTCTAGAATCACGCAAGTTAGTAAAAGCATTTAGAGATCATTAAATTTGTCATTAAACCTCAAAATGTTAAGATTCATTAATTTATTAGTTGTAAAAATTGCAGCGTGTACTCTACGTATACGTACTATATAGTAGGTAAATAGTCTAACAAGTTTTTAGTAAAGTTTAACTTCACGTTTCAGATGTCTTCTATCTTTTTACACATCTGCCTTTGGTTTTCTTGGAGGCCAAGTTTTAAAAAATTGTTTAAAATGGGCTTTTTTTCTGTATGATGGATGGCCCTGAAGCGGTGAATGGGGTTGTCAGTGAACGGATTAACCAATCAGTCTATTTCAGCTTGTAGGGACATAACTACTTTTTGTGACATAGATTTTATAAGGTCGGTACAGACTTTATAGAGTGAATGAGTGCGTCTCTGAGATGGCTTCCGACCATAGACGTGAACCAAATGGAATTATATATATATATATATATATATTTATGCTATCGGGGAAATCTAATAAGTTAATCTGTTTAATAATTTTCTCCATCCTTTCGCATGCCTTCCTGGTGTAACTGGAAGCACACTGAACGCGTATTTACTTTAAGAAACGTGGTATTTAGAAATCCTTTCAGTTGCAGTTGTTGCAGTTGGCATAGTCCTTATACATTTCCTCCTCCTGATTAGAAGAAATTTCTCTCTTGGTTACAAACAGCAAACAATTCTTGAATAATAATACAATATCGAGGAATATATTTATAGAGGAATAGGGGAATGCCGGCCAGAATGTATGGCAGGATCATATTAGAAATCTTTATCAGTCCTTACCTCAATGTTTACAAGCAATGTTTACAAGCCAACATCCTTTAATATTTACTGATTTGAACATTACAATTGTTAGCCACTGATGGGACCTGTGGCCTTGAATTTTTAATCACTTCATCACCTGTGTATGAGCTTTACTCGTGTTTTAATTTCGATAAATGCAGTCCCGTTTTTAATGATGTTTCATGTTTTTTCCAAAAGATGTTAGTCTCTTTCCGAAGTTAAGCTTTACTCCAGGTATGCCTTTATGAATATTTCAAAACGCGACATGTTCAAACCTACCAAATACGAAACATAGTTGGAAAAATAACTTGGGACCTCTTTCAAAAACTAATCATTTTGTAAACCTCCAGAGGCATCTGAAAAATGTAAAGCAAGATTATTTGATTATGATTTGCACCTCCGATTCCATAAAAACATCTTTATGACGGCACAGGCGAAATTCACGTCAGTTACATTTGTAATGCCAGGAGATATTTTCAGAACGCGGGACATATTCCGAAATATAGATACATCTTGAAACGGCACCTTACATGAAAATTCCAGACTTACATGCACTATTCGGTACAGCTAGTCATTTTATTCTATATTTAAGTCAGATTTAACTTTTGCCATAAACACTGACACTAAGAGATACATTTTAAATAGCAAAAAAAAAAGCAACCTCTCTGTACCATTAAATAATGCTCTAAGTCTTGATTTACTTCCGTTATTCAACTAGTTGGCAAGATTGTGCTGCTTTGCCAGCGAACAGTTCTTGGCATTACAAAGGATTTGCTTAAATATGACTTGTTACTTCGATATTTGAATTTTTATATCTACTAATGATAAAAAGAAATTTTAAATGTAAAACTCTGTCACTAACGAAAAAAACAGCGAAACGGTATTTAGAACTTCCTTACATAATAGAAGCATATTAATAAATATGTAATATGAATATGCATTAGAAAATGAATTTACTTAAGTATTAATTTCCCTAAAATGGTATTCCGTTGTCATACATATGAAAGTTGCTGGAGATATATATATATATATATTTGATTAGCATGCAAGAAAGATTTTAACATAATTGCTACTGTTTGCCTAATTTACGTAATTGCTATGCCGAGTTCATTACAATTACTACTAATAACTTATGATTTATGTAATAGTGCATGATTACCATTTGTAAAATAATGTTTTTTTCCTACACTGGAGAAAAAAGGGATATTTATTTCTTTTAATGTAGTATGCTTTTCATTTGTTATTAATTTTATAAATACACTGGTGAAATAAATTAAGAGAATTTTCATATTTGATCTTCGATCTCCAGAACTTTTCGACAGATTTTAATAAAATTTGGTATGGACATAGGTTCATATAATACAAACAAAATAAACATTCAACAGTTATAATAGACAAACATGTTCGTGTGTAACACTCGTGACAGTCTGAAGGTCTGAAATAGCGGTTTCAGAAGACACAAAGGAAATGGGTTTATAGCGGGTATGATCCCCTCTTACAGCCATACAGGCCTCGAAGCGTGATGTCATACTGGAAATAAGGCAGTTTATCAATGCATGTGGCAATTGGTCTAACTCATTCAGCAACGCTGTTTTCAGTTCCTGGATGGTTCTCGGAGGTGTGTTGCGAGTTGCAATTGCCCTTCTCAGATCCTCCCAGACATGCTCTATAAGGTTGATATCTGGAGACCTGGCTGGCCAACCCATCCGGAGAATATCATCACTCTCCAGAAATTCATCGACGAGAAGAGCTCTATGTAACCTCGCGTTATCATCCTGTAAAATTAACTTGGGGCCCACTGCACTTCGGAAAAGGCGAACATAGAGCTCCAAGTCCTCATCCCTATACCTCAAATAACGTATACCTATACCTAAGTCTCTGTCAAAGATGTAGAGAGGTGTGCAGCCACATAAAATGATGTTGCCCAGCCCATTACGCCGCCGCCGCCATAATTGTTGATTTCACCGGCATTGGAGGGTAAGTATCCGGTCCTTGGCTCTCTCTATATGAAAGGACGGCGAGAATCGGTGTTTAGGCTAAAACGGGACTCATCAGTAAGCAGAACGGTCGCCCATTGCTCCGTACTCCAATCACTATGCTGCCTGCACCATGCTAATCGGACTCTCCTGTCCGTTGACGTGAGCGGGACGCAAACAGCCGGTCTTCTAGCAAACAACCCTTTCTCATTCAGTGTTTTGGAAACAGTCACCCTTATTACACGGGTTCCTGTGGCTGCATACAGGTCCCGAGAGAGCTGAGAAACTGTAGCCTCTTTGTTATGCCTCGCTAAAAAATCGCAAATAGCGATCTTCTCTGGCCCAGGCTTTCTCTCGATGAATCCAGTATTCTGGAACTGTTTCCATAGGTTACGTACGATTCTGAGCGTTAAATTAAACTCTCTGCATATCTGGAATTACGATTTGCCTGCCTCTAGCCTCCACACAATTCGCCACCTCGTTCCATAATCTAAATGTTGGTGGTTACTCATTTTTTCAGTTCCGATATGAATTTAACCAATTGTTGCAAGATAACACCAAGAAATTCACCGAGGTATGCTAGCGAACGCAATTCGTCTTACCCTCCACGCGCTTATAAAGCCTGTTTTTCTACTGACTTCGCCTACACACACGTATACGCTTACGTATTTGCTGTACAAGATTTGTATTTTTATCTAGAAGCAGAGGTTTTTCCTTCAGTTCAGTTCTTTTCGTGCAATTCGATATAAGATATGAAAATTCTCTTAATTTATTTCACCAGTGTACTTAAGCGTTTAATTTAATTTAATTCAGATGTATTCTTCGAAATAAACGTGCCCTAAAAATGTCAGTATTTAAAGTGAAGGTGGAAGGGCAATAAGATTATATCTTTTTCAAAGACTGGTAAAAAAGGTATCAGCGGGGAGCTCATCCGCAAAATTGAAGTTATTATCACAACAAGATTTTATAGATTTATGTCCGAACAAATGCATCTCCTTAATTAATAAACGGAGGTAATTTAGCTTATTTCACAAATTAGTTGTAGTAAAAAAAATTGTTGTCTTTGCTTAGAAAATTGATTAGTCACTTGCAAAATTGTTCACTTTGTCTATTTCACGGCATTGTGAAATATTTCTTATTTCGTATTCCTACTTCTGAGCTCAGATTTAACACTATTCACAAAAGATCAAGTATTCATTTATATCTCCCTTAAATGTTTGCAGAATTGAAATCATATGTACGTATGATATTTGATAAATGTTTCACAGTATATACTGCAAGCTCAAGTTGATCAAAAGAACTGATTAATGCTTTGTTTTTATCCTCAGAATATAATAATATTAGCTTGAAAAATATTTGAAACATTTTATACTTTGGAATAACTTTGCAAATAGAATATTTCGACGGTCTTAAGATAGACACTGAGATTACATTTCCGTTACACGAAACCTTATGTGGGTTCAGCGAGTTTTGAAATGGCGGTCGACTGTTCAGATTAACTTATCTTCATTCAACCAGATCCTATGTAAACGTTTTAACTATTGATTTCCCCTTAATGGATGATAATGCAGTCGCTGCAGAATAATATTTGTCAGAATATATCCAGAATAGGTATCAAGTGAATAACCTGCATAACGCCAGGTCTGTGCTCCACTAGAAAATCTGGGAATGTGTTCAGGAAGTCTGTGCTATCATCAGTCTGCTTACTGAATTCTAAACAGTATTCACCAATGGCAGTTACTAATGGTAGCAAATATAAATTGCCGTTTTAGTTCAGAATAATTAAAGGACTCAATAAATAATAGGCATTGAAGCAGACTGCGTACCCTTAGTCGTCACTGTGAATGCCAAGCGTTCTTGCAGTGTTTGCATTCCGTTGAAATGCATATATTCTGATGTGCGTGGGTGTACATGCGTGTAACTGTTTGCCTATATGAACTAAATTAAATGCAATCATGATTAAAATTTCTAGTTTTTTTATTTCATCTAATTTCAATATTAATAATCAGTTTCATTTCTAATTGTATTTTATCCTTTGCGGATGACAACTAATTTAGTATTTCTTTGCAAGTACGTCCTTAATATGTGTTCTCAAACTCGAAATCCACTACAGGGGTTCTCCTGTGAAATATACTTGATAAAATAAATAAATGTAAAAACAAATGTGCATATAATTGAGTCCGCTCGACATGCGAGTTGCAAGAGAATAATGTTATATCATGCTATATTCGATATACACTTGCGGACCATGTTCACCCCTACATTCGCATTGTTTTTCCTCAGGATGATGGCATCTTCCAGCAGGACAATGCGAGGTGCCATACAGCTGCCAGTGTACGTGCGTGGTTCGAAGAGCACCAGGATGAGTTTACCGTCCTCTCCTGGCCAGCAAACTCACCTGACTTAAACCCAATCGAGCATCTGTGGGACCATCTCGATCGAGTTGTTCGCGCCATGGATCCTCAACCGCGTAATCTAGCGCAGCTGGCCACGGCATTAGAGTCGGCATGGCTCAACATCCCAGAGAACACCTTCAGGGACCTATGTGACTCTCTTCCTGCACGTCTCGCAGCAGTCCGCTCTGCGAAAGGTGGTTATTCTGGCTTTTGACAGATGGTCACATTAATGTGACTGGACTGTGTATTAGAGGAAAAGATTAACACTGTAGAAATATTTATTAAGGTCTACGAACTTAAAATTTGTTAATTTTTGTACATTTCAAAAGAAAGGATATGCCCTGAAAATTAAAAATAATTATTCATAAATTTAATATTTGGAAACCTGCTTAAATTCTACCTTTAATAAAATAGTGGTAGTAACGATTTTTGCCGTTGGAATTGTACTTGTTAGATGAATTAACTGAATTTTCCAACAAGCATGAATTTAAGAGCAAATTTTAGTTTCATGCTCTTTAAAACTTAAGGAACATCTCGGAAACGACAAATGTTATCTAGAATCAAACATCTATTGACCATTAAGCAAAATAAGCGCATGCTTAGAACATCAAGGAAAAGAGGTATCACAAAAACGTTTCATCCTTTTAATTTTCGCTTTCCTTTTTCAGTGCATGTATTCAGATCGGTGATTTTTATTATTATGCCTATACCAACAGAGCGTAATACGCTGCTAAACAAAATAGAAAGTCCTTCCTTAACTGTTAGCAGTGATTTAAACAACAGACTAACTAAAATAAAATACAATTTAATATAATATTCCTTTTTACTTCTTTGTACGAAGAAAAAAGGCAAGTATTGTAACCGCAAAAAATTTCGTGTATCATATTTCAACGAAAATATCTATTTTGACCGCAATCGAATGAAATTTAATGACGTTTTTGAGTGGCATCCGTACATTAGGACAGAATAAAGGACGCTTTCCCCCCAAAAAAATTATAAAACTGAATTAAAAGGGATTCTGAAGAGAGTTTTTCGTGGCGTCTGCGCGTACATGCGTATATATATATATATATATATATATATATCTCGCATAACTCATAAACGAGTAGCCTCAGAACGTATAAGGTATTTCTCCCGCTTTCTTTGTATGCCTTCGTGGTATAGTGGTCAGTACGCTCGACGCGTAACCGAGAGGTCCGTGGTTCGGTTCCCGGCGAAAGCGTTGCTCATTTTTCATTCCCCTGCTTCGAAATAACCTACTGAGTCAACACTGCCGCCCGAACTAAAAGGTGGTGAATGACGATTTTCTACCACCAGGATTTGGCGATTGGGTCCCCCAAACCCCAGTCGCCCTTTAAAAGGGGGAGTATATAGGGTATTTTTCCCGCCTTCGTGGTGTAGTGATCAGCAGGCTCGACGCGAAACCGAGAGGTCCGTGGTTCGATTTCCGTTGATTACAGGCGTTGCTCATTTTTCATCACTCCTTCTTCCAAAAAAATTCCTAATGACTCTACAAAATTACGTTGAAATTTTGTATATAGGACTGCTATATCATGTAGATGTGCACCTCCTATTTTGGTTAATGTTTAAGGTTTTCATGCCTTTAGTTAATCTGCATGCAAGATTTGTAGAATTATCAATAATTTAAAAGTTGTTTTAATGCGGCTAAGCATAATCATTTTTCTCATGGCGGCCATATTTGTTTACATTTGAAACTTAGCAGAATAGTGAATTTGATGTCAATCTAGGGAAACTAAGCTTCGCAACAACAAAAATAACGCCGCCTTTTGTTATTGCGAATTAAATCATGCTTAATCGATTCCGGAAATTATTCGAGGAATTAAGCGCTTCAGATTTACTTCGTAATTATTAATATAGATATTTTGAGTTTTTAATATATTTTTGCCTTTTTTGTCACGAAGTGCTTTTTTTGTTTGCTTGTTTAATTTCTTTTATACGTCGTTTTAGATTTATTATAGTATTTGAATAGAACATATGGCAACGATTACATAATTCTTACATAATTTTTGTGCATTTTGAGTTATAAAATGAATGAAATGTAACGCTATGAAGCGAACCTAGTGCCAGAGTGTCACTATGGTAAACAAATGTAGTGAATTTTAAAGAGTGCATTTATTCTATTGTGGTTTATGCGCTATCGACGAAGTAGATTTATTTCAATCCAGTAAGTTTAAATGAAATGCAAAATGCGTATAACTTAATATTCCGTGGAAGGAAGTCATGTGGTGAACACATCAGATTTTGTTCTTTTGAAGTCTTTGAAAAATAAAATTTTACAGTTCACAAGAAACTCTACTAGAACTTAATACGTATCACAAAACCGAAATTTCAAACTTCATTTATCATTTTTTATTAAATCATAAGTCTTTACTTTGCAGAGTCATTAGGTTTTTTTCGAAGTAGGCGAGAGGAAAAATGAGCAACGCCTTCACTGGGAATCGGACACGGAGCTCTCGGTTACGCGTCCAGCGTGCTAACCACTACACCACGAAGGCATGCGAAGAAGTCGGCAGAAATACCTTATAACTTTTTTTAAACATTTTTCTTTCACTTTTAAGGAACCCAGCTATTGAAATAATCATAAATTAAATCATGAAGTGTTTCTTAACCATTAAAAATATCAATGTATTATGTCGATTTTGCTGTAATAATTACTTACTGAAGAAAGCTTTTTTGTGACTTTAAATGAATAAATAATTGTAGTAAAGGAGCAAGCACAGCTTCATTCAAAATTATTTAAGTTATGAACAAAAATTTTAAAGTATTACATTTTTTAATTACACGCACTAAATTTTAAGAGAAGATGAGTAAAAGTACCTGCGTTAACCAAGATTTCATATGGATACTTTGAAAAATGCGAAATTGTTTTGATCTGGTAATAAAAGCAAAAGTAGTCTTAAATTTTAAATTCCTCCAGCTAGTGTAGTAATTGCATCTTGTTTTTTTAAATTTCGTATTTTCATAACTATTTCTTTCAAATATATTTGTTAAGTTTATCAGATTTTTTAATTTACCCCGATATGAGGACACATTTTATCAATCGCTAAAAACACTTGGAATCTGGCTTCTTTGCAATATTATGCATTTCTGTCAATCTCGCAGTTTTTCCATCAAATGAACTGTTTTATTGAATATTTCAGAATTTTTGCTGAGTCTTGCCTGAAAATGCCTTTACTCATGTAATAAATATTTCATTTGTCAAATTTAACCTCATTTTTATCTGAGCAACTTTTGTTGCAAGACAGATGAATGGCGTTACAAAAGAGCCTGGAAAATGGAGAGAATAGAAACGGCATAAATGCTGACTACCGAGAATAAAAATATGATAAATTAAGTTTGTTCTTCTTTCACCTGACATATTTCCCTTCAGGATATCTATTAAGTAGCAAATGTAATCTTTAGCTTAGCAGCGAGGGAAAAACACTCTTTTAATGAACAAAAAAAAAATACAAGCAGTACACTGCGCATGACAAATACAATAGATTTGCACAAATTTTATTTGGTTCAGATACTATTTGTTGCTGTCTACAATAAATTAAGCTAGAAGAGACAAAATTACTTTGGATGAAATATTTTTCTGCATTTGTTCACAGAGTTAAGTTTATATTATCAGCTTTTAAGGCGAGTTATATATTTGTCATCTCTACGTAAATATGTATTACTCTAAAAGAAGAAGATGAAAAGAATACTGCATTTTCAATAATCGGCTTAAATATTAAGACAACGTATGAAATTAAACTTAATTTTTTTAAATATGTATATTCAAGGATTGTTAATAATGCAGTTGTTAATAATGATTTGATTGTTTTTAATTATTAGATAATTTGAGTCAGTAGAATTGTTTCTCGTCAGCTTAGCCTGCATAAACTAGTGAATAGATGAAAAAAATCATTCAATTCTTATGGAAAAACCTTATTACATTCTCGTATTTTCAATAGTGTGCTAGAAACGCTGTACAATAAAAATGTCTACAGCTTATATTTACGATACATAATAATCAACTAAGCATTTTGTTGAATCAACTAAACGTTATCATGACTTATTATCTCTATTTCTATGCAATCCCAGCTTAACGGTAAACATTTCGTACAAGACGTATTGTGAAATGAAAAATCTGCAGTTTTCTTTAAAAAGTATCAGAAAGCTGCAGGATAGCGCGCAGTTTGCTGCAGTGCTTGCTTAATATAAGTTATGAAAGCAGACCGTTGAGTATTAAAGAAGGCAATGAGTGTTATGCTATATTTTAAATAGGTAGTCGCAACATCCGCACTCACTCCGATACTACAAAAAGGCTATACTGCTAAATAGTTTATATTTCTATCACTACCAATATCGCCATGTAAATTCTTCAGATGCTAATGTGTGCTCAAGATTTCTTCACGCAATACGCTTACTGAAAAAATTTCACATGTACACAGATTGACACGAATCAATTTTCATAATATAATTATTTGTACCTCTGATGAGATAAATACATTTTTTATGTTACAGTTTCCTTAATTAAACTTAAAATTTGTGTTTTCTGTCATCACAGATGGAATTGAAATGTTTATTTTCCTATGCTGATCTGTAGTAAGATTTCATGATTTTCCTTTTCAAAGTATTTTTATCAGATTCTGCAAGTATAGTGCTATACATTACTAAATACATAAATGCCGCCCAAACGGTAAAGTGATTAGCGAAGCTGTCTGCGTTACCAAAGGGACCACGTTCGTATCCCGGAGAAGGCATGGGTGTTTATAAACATTAGTGTCTGTGCGAGATAGAGGCACTCTAAATATGCGCCGAGCCGAACATCCTCTCGAGAGGTTGTGGTAGGGTAAGAGTGGTGGGAGCTCTCATGTCCGTTCCGCCCCGGGGTGCTCTTAATCAAAATTGAGGGCAGTGCTGAGCAAAGTCGAACTGTCACCAGTACGGTGCTCAAGGCTTTTGCCAATGACAAGACCAATCTTGCACTCCTTGCCGCGAAGAATTTTGTGTGCTTGTTCTGATGTTACTGTCAGACAAGTGAGATAAGTCACAGAAACACAACAACAAATAAATGAAGTAAATATATATTTGTAAAATTCTGGTATGACCTTATCTTAATATTTGCTTTTCAATATTTTTCAATTTCACAAGTTCCTTTTAGAGCTTTTTGCTTTTCGTTTTCATCAACTTCATGTCGATAAATGTATTTCATTAAAAGTATTTTCTCCCTCCCTAACGCATGCATAGTGTAACCGGAAGCATGTTCGATGCGATTTTGGAGATACGTAGTTCGATTCCCGACGAGGGCTTTTTTTTGTGTGTGTGTGTGTACGTTCTTGCGTCGATGTAACCTAATGACTGTACAAACGCCTCCCCAACTAAAAGATGGTGGATCATAATTCGGCACCAAGAGGATTTGGCGAATGTCTCCTAACCCCAGTGCCTTTTAAAAGAGGGAGTATATAGGGTATTTTCTCCCTCCTTTCTGCTTGCCTTCGTGTCTAAGAACATGCATGCTCGATGCGTATTCGTGAGGGCCAGAGTTCGAGTTTCGAAGAGGTCATTGCAATCGCACATTTCTCACGTCCCTGCGACAATATAACTCAATGATTCTACATCATATACCAGAAAAATATAATTAATCATTACTTTATTATGTTTTTCTTTAAATTTCGGTTTCTTTCCAATTAATGTAAGCCATCTCCTGTTTATTACAGTTATTTCCGCTGCCTGAAACACAAAAGCTATACAAGCTGAAATAACTTTAATATGAATAAAATATTCTTAATACACAAGTAAACATTTGGCCGGTCGATTTGATTTTCGTCTGTAATATCAGTCTTCTGTTTTATATACTTACTTTTTTTTCCTTTCAGAAGGTAATTTTATGGTTGATTGTTCAGTAAGTTTCATATATTCTGTACTTGCAGTTACTCAAATAATTGTCACGGATTGCTCCTTCTGTCTATTATCCTCCGAGTATCTGTTGCGAAATGCAACTTCTATCAGTGTATTCAGTTTAAAAAGATGCACGGCAGTTGCTAATGTCGCGTAATAGTATTAACAGTGATGAAAATCATTAAACGATCATCTCCTTGTATAAGTCATCTCTTGTATCTTGAACAGTATCATTTTAATACCGTGAAAAATGTGATCTTGTCTTAGATATGTGATATTTCCAGTTAGTTATCTTCTAAATTAAGTTTCTTTTTGTAATTGCATATTGTACACAATTTGGATGTAAAGACTTTAAGTTTTACCGTACAGCAAAGTTGGATTACCAAAATGAGATGAAAACGAAGTCATTATATTTATAAAATTTTAAGATAGCTAACCATTTATCACGGTACAACCAACCATCCATCATCGTCCAACCTTTCATCACAGTCCATACAGTCATCCGTATCGAGCATGTTAATATTCTGTACAACGGTTACCTACGTGCAGTTATAAAATTGCTAGAAATACTTTCAGTTTAAATATTATATTATTTTATGTAATTCTTGAATCGCTGCTTTAAAGTTTGCCATAATTTGAATAAATTTCATGAAGTAAGGACATTTGTACAAGTATCTAAAACCCTCTTTAGAAATGCACTGAAAACTCCAGCAGAACGCTGCTTCTTCTCTGGCAGTATAATCAAAATCCAAAATGAAACTGATATAAAACACTGCTATGGCTAGTGGTTCAACTAATTAAAATACCGAAGTGTACGTCTCTAACGAGAAAGAAACTCTTTGGAGGGCAACTTCAAAGGCTGTCTGGCTCTCATCCAACAATTAGTCCAACAATGAACTGCTTATAATTTGAGACCAACGTCCTGTTGGCATGTCATGAGTCTTTGCATTGTCTAATATGTTGAATGGAAATTTCCTTCAGGAATTTTAACGTGATTAATATAATTATTTTGACTTTATTATTTTAAAATTAAAGACTTTTCGCTGTATCAAATCACTATCTAACCGCGTTATCCAATAAACAAGCCACAAAGCACATATGATGATTTGGCCATTGAGCCAAAGGATATTTTAAATCATTCCAAACAAATCTATAGGAAGAAAATAATTGACTTGGTCTTCAGAAACACCAATATTAATAATTCATCTTGTTATTTCGGTTACAGAAAAAGGAAAAGGAAATGCCAACATACTGGATATAATCATCTTTTTAAGTTACGAATATCATTGTCACTATATTGTCTGTCTCAGCACAGTTCTGTATAATAATCGAGACCTAAGTCGAATATAGTAATTCAAAATTCAATATCTCTTTATGGAAAGTACACCACCTTCAAATTATATATAAACGCATTAGCAAATAACCATAAATTTTGAAAGACGAACACAATTGTTTCGTCTTAGCTTAAATTTCGTGCTGAAAAGCAAAATAGGTGATATTGTCGTAATTCAGCTATTTGTTTTAATAATTTCCTTTGAAATGTAAGAAAAAACTTTTTGAATACATTTTAAAGGCCTTAAACGGAGAAAATCATCTTGGTTTGACCTACAACCAATATTAAATGCAACATGCTCGAGTGCAGTGTGGCAAGGATAGTATTTGAGCTGGACAACATTTATATTCATTTGCAATCTGAAATGCCGTTTGTAGTTATTTCAGATGCAAAGTAGGTAAGTTATTGAACTATGCAAATATTTCACAGCTACGGATTTCTCTTCATCATCAAAGCTTTATTTATTTTTAAAGATATATGCCTCAATATATATATATATTACTTTGATAAAGTTTTGAACTATAGATTACACGGATTTGACACATTTCAATTAATTGCCTTATTCCATGTGATAAACCTTTCGCATAACTTATCATCGGTGTTATGTGCTAGCAGATGTGTAACCGTCCATCACATGTGATTAATAAATCAGGCAATTACATGAAGCGGAGAATTGGTATCATTCGCACAAAACTCAATGCCATCGAATCGCGCAAATAGCTAATACCGTATGAAATTGCTTCATTATTTTACATTTTCCCTGGAGATTGTACTGCAGAATTTCACGTCAAAAACGACAATGAACTAAATATTAGTATTCTGGTATATAATCAAACTATATATTCTGTAAATATGTATTTATTAATTTATTTTTTGTAATAATAAGTTTTCAAATACTAATGCTATAAAATATTAAAATGCAATTGTTATTTTATGTAATTATTCTATACAATAATTTATATATAACATTGGTATGCCAGTGTTATACTAGAGTTAGTATACTAGTATCTGTATATAGTATAATCAAATAATAATTAAACAAAAAATAGCTGCTAACTAACTAACTGAAAGAACAAAAAATCAAAATATGAAACAAAAGCAATAAAATAATATAAAAATATGATAACATAACATAACAAATAGTTGAAAATTCTTTGGTCATTTTCAAGAAGCAACCGAAAATTTTCTATCGATCCACGTTTCTGGATTATATCTGAATTATGAAATAATTCAAAATTAAGTACACGCATTTTTATGCATTTAAGAAACGGCGAGTTTTGATTGCGAAACTCGTTACAAGAATGTTGAGTATTACGCAGAATGTTAGGAAGCTTATTGCAATCTTTGACTTAAAAATTTACCTAATGGAACGGGTTCGACAGCAGACATTAAATTATACTCTCGATTCAGCTGGTTTGTTGAAAACATAGAATGATGGACTTGCAATAACATTGCTTTTGTGCATGGCAATCTTATTGCAAGTACCAAGGAATCCAAGGATTTAAATAAGCTTTTTACGTTTGTTTCAAACAAAAGAAATAATGCTGAATTAATTGTTGTTCCACATACACTAAATGCAGACTTTTGGAAATTTCTCATATATCCCATCTTGGAGTTCAGAACACTTATGAAATCTTATCGAAACGCTTCTTTTGGTAGGATATGTGTATAGCTTAAAACCGTTTTGTCCTCTCATATAATTTATGTAACAAACACAAATCATTCTGTCCTAAATAGTTTCCATTTAAAGCCATTAGTATACCTAAATATCCCAATGACTCTATTTCTATGGATATGTTGGTCCAGTACGAAGTTGTAGGCATATTCTCACTATCTCGGATCATTTTTCTAAACAGCATGCTTTATATTCTTTCAAAAATCTCAGTGCTGAAACTATTGAAGCATATTTATTACAATATATGTCTGTGTATGGAAGGCCAGAAATGATCTTAACTGATTTAAGCACACAATTCCCTTCAGTGGTGTTTGAATCGATTACCAAATCATTGGGTATTAAATTATCAGACTACACTCCTCATGGACCAGAGCGTAATTGGACAAAGTGAGCATGTTAATGCCTCGATCAAGAGCTGTTTGCTTACACTTCATAGAAAACGTATTTGTTTTTTAAAATTCGTTGCTTATCCATCAGAATATTTATAATGATACTTTTCATTCTTTAACAGGTTAATCTCCTATTATTCTGCATTTTGGAAGAAATTTATCGTTAGTTCTTGATACATTTAATCCTGGTTCAAAGTCAGTTCAATTGGATAAATCGTATTATTTGTGTCATCTTTAATACAATTAAACCTAAGTTACGAACATACCTATGAGACATTGAAAAGAAAGCAAATAGAACAGAATACTCGTCAAATGAAAATTGCCCTAGTCGTTCAATGTTTATGATATCGTGTATGTGAAATACAAGTATATATTCAAAATATAGTCTACATCTTCTGGAACTTTTTGTATTATTTGTAAATAAAGTGATGTAAATTATGTTATTCGTACACTTGACAATAATTTTGCTCAGCCGCTTCAAATTCATATCAATCGCTTTCGTTTGGCTCCCAGAAGATTCTCCCACTTGTTTCAACAGCCCTCTCCCACTCTTCAAATTACACATGAATACAATCTTAAAAAGTGAGAGCACACTTAAATTTTCTTAACTAGTTTTAAATAATATTATTCAGTGCTGGTACTTATAGAAGTTATGTAATGTGTTTTATTAATATTGCTTGAAATTTATTTTATTATGCCTCTTTTGTTGATTTCTCATGATTGTGCGGTTATAGTTATTAGCGTCACTATAAATCAAGTCATAGCTTGATTATCCTTAAATATCATTTCGAAATTCAACACTGATGTGCCTAACAGATTTAAATGCTTAAAAGGGTTATGATTTCAAAATTCCTCTTGTGATGCGATTATAGAGATCATCCTATATATGATTTACGTAATTAACTGTAACTGGGACATATAAAAATTGCATTTTGCATTATTATAGAATAAGTTTAATAATTCATTTATATTTCTTTATTGCGTAGGTACGATAAAGTATTTTAGAAAATTTTACATACCATATTTATATTATGTAATTATACGTATTTGGCATAAAAAGTTGCTCATGTGAACTGTTTTAGCAATTGAATGAATAGCGAAGTATTATATGTTACATTGTCGTGATATGAGTTATATTCTAATGGTGTGCAAATAAGACTGAATTTTCACGCTGAATTTTGGAAAATGTAAATAAGTAGCTCCATATTTTAATATTAGAAATCTTGTTTTCATCTATATGACATGGTTTGTTGCCCCTCATATGATAAATTATTTCATTTAAAATGCAATTTGTCATCTGTCTATTATGTATTTCAGACTGTTAGCTCCAAAGTGATGGTCGTTAGCCGATATGAGACTGCCACCAAGATACTGGTACTTCCATTATGCACATATATTATTTCCCTTTTTTTCCGAAAAAAGGGTGAATATGTGACGAGACCACATTAAATTCAAGTCTTTGGAATTATTACATTCTTATATGAACAGATAAGAGATTTCATATGTTTGGTTTGGCAAAATGTTTTCCATCAACAGGTTTGTTTTAACACGACTAAGCAATTTCATCAGGCAACAACACATTTCCTTTCAGTTGCCTGTTAAGTGAGAAAAATATTATGTTGATTGTTCTTGTTGCTGTGGAATATTTTCATTGGTTGAGATGTTTAACTGTTGGTTTAACGGTACTAACTTATAAATAGTGGGAATTTGTGAATCTCATGGCTTCTGCCTTTTTAACCCAAAAGGCAATAGCCCAGAAAGGCTATTAGGTTTTTTTGGCATTTTACGTTGGTTCACTATAAATGTCGGTTCACTTTTCAAATTATTGCCACCAAATATTAGAACCCTGTAATATTAGTCCAAAGGGCCTTTGTCCCTGAAGGACTATTGTTTTCGTTTTGCGATTTTGCGTTGATTCACTGTAAATGTCCGATTCAACTTTCAAATTGTTGCCACCAAAAGTTATCGCCCTGTATTATATTTAAAGAAATTAAATAATGAAGAATCTGCATAAATATATGTATATTTCTTCAAATGTGATAAAACAACACTACCCAGAGCCATCCAATTTTGAATAACGTACGTTTCCACCCGAATATGCGCATCTGGAAGCCCAAATAAGGATTATAAAGTGGGGAGCTTTTAACAATCAGTATGGAGTAAAGTCTGGCATGAAGTAATAAATAAACAGTCTTTGAAAATGTATCCGTGACTCTCCTCGTTTCCTTGTATTGAAAAGCTCACCATGAAGCGGTGGAGACCAGGATCCTACCTTGAGTAAGTCAATGTACTAATAAAGTGTTCTTTAATATCCTAACACACCACATACACCACGATACCGAACTTAAGGAGTAAAAATAAAAGAATTTAAAGAGTAAATTAAACGTGTCATTAGTTACCTGTGTAGGCACATATGTAAAAATGTCATTAGGAATTTCATCGAAAGCATGCTGTAGAATAAACTGTGAATGGCATATATCAAATATTATTTTTCGTTCTTAATTCAGAACATTTACCTGCAGTAGGTATGTAAAAATATTTTCTGCTTCCTAAAAGTAAAATATTTTACTGGGCATATTGTGCCTTGCGGTTTTATTGAGTAACCCTTTATCATCATATGTCATAAAAGATATTACTATACTTTCTTATTATTTGACTGGCGCCAAATTAAGAAAATTTTAGAACTTACATAGGAAATATGTTTACTTCTCGCAAACGGTTTGTGGGTGACACATTTCAGCGATTACAGCATTAAAAGCAATTTTTCGTCCCAAAGACTTTCAGCATGCAATCTTTCAACTTATTAACTTAAACCCATTTTCGCTATCGTTAATGGACTGCTTTACAAAGATAAAAGTATTCAGAACTCCTGTCACGAGGGGCAGATTATGAGTGATCGTGATTAGAATTACCTGTCTTTCCATTTGGAGGATTCACTATCTAGAACCTAATACCATCTGTCTGTTTATACACTACCTTATATAGAGAGATAGGCGGCATATGTGGGCCGCGGGCTTACATGTGTGTAATGCATCCGTAACCATGCCATGTATTTGGCGACAGTTTGCGACATACTCTGGTGACTTCTCGCGGGGTTTGCGACATTTAATTACCGAGCCAGAGGAAAGTACTAATATAAGTTTTCATATCACTTGAGCGCAAAATACTAATTCTCGAAACAAGAATTCATCCATTGATTTTTTTAGCTGAAATCAATGTTGCCGGAAGTACAGATCCGTAAAAAAGAAATTACGTTCCCCTTCTTCCCAAGAGAAAAGACTTATTTCCTTTTCCAAACTGCTGCTTCACTGCTGAAAGAAGGCTTTCAGTGGGTGTCATGGCTGATGGAGATCATGGATTGCGAAATAATTTCATCTTTAGTTTTGAATACTCTGAAGTGTGTATATTTCAGTATCAAAGACGAAAATCCAAATGAATTATAAAGTTATAAGGAGACTTATTCCTGATCAATCGAGGATTCCAGCACATTTTGATGACTGATGCACTGCACTGCTAGCAAAATGCAATGCAATCGTTGACATACCCAGCTAGTTTTGAAGGCAAAGGCATGAGATTATTATCAGACTGCGATCTAAATATGAAATGACTGTATGTCCGGCTAGATAGAACTTGCGTCACTTTGAGCGCTAGAGTAGTCAGAGTAACTTGATTTCGACAGCATGGATATAAGTAATTACTGGCCATAACATAATACAACAGGAAGAAGGACAGCATATCAAGGCCAAATTTATTTCACAGATCAAACAATGTATCAGTGTGAATTGATTTGAAATACAGTCTCCTTTGAGGTGAGGAAGACGAGAAAATCGGGAATGAGGTGTTGCCTTCACGTTTGTCAATAACCGCTGCTACAGGCGGCCACATTAAATGGACGTGCTGTTGGCGAATGGCAGTCCATGCTGCCAAAGCTCATCTGGGTACCTGCGGATCTGGTATGCCGGGTTAGGCATTCTTCAGTCATTGATCAGACATGGTCGATGGGCTATAGATCTCAAAAACATGCAGGCCAGGTTGTAATATAGCTGCGGAAGTGGCAATGCGCTTTTGTTTTCCCGTGGAGTAGTGTGATAAGGCGGTTGCGATTGTTCCTGTCCATCAGTAATTCCCTCCTGCATCTACAGATTCCATGTTCACGTGACTTCTGTTTGGCTACCTTGAACACGATAACCGATTTCCTGAAAGAATAATCCACAATTGATGTAGACAATTCTTCTGCCTCGGTTGAACTCACAATCGTGCTTAAATGATGCTTGTGTTTTTCTATGAGGCCTACTGAAGAAATGAAGAGTGATGTGGGTATTGCACGCTCTTGTAAATATTTGTAAAAATTTAACGCTTTTTTTTGCATTTTTGATGTTTTGTACTGTTGTAATATTTCGTACTGTTTTACTTACTTATTTTATTTATTTATCGTTATAAGCTGCACACGCCAAAAATTTGTATGCCATTTGGATGCTTCCGTCATCGTGTTTGGCCGGCAGTTTACACGGTTAACTACACTCATGTCCATAAATTAAGGATACTTCGGAGTCACGCGGAAATCGAACTCTAAAATAAATATATCACCTGTAAAATTACTACACACATCTTCAAGAATCAGATGCAAATTTCAAGAAGTAACCAGATGACACCGATGGTACGTCACAATGATGAGAGTGTCAGAAAGTGATATATAAGGAATACAGGCAAAGAAGTAAAATTGTTCGCAGGTGCTTTATAAGCATTTCGGTGCAATAACCGAATAGTTATGACACAAAAGACGCATTGGGATGATTTTTTACGTAGTAGAATGATCGGCCGTCTGAAATGTGAGCGTACCCAACTGGAAGTATCAGACGAACTTGGAATTGCCCAGAGTGTCATCTCCAGGCTTTGGCAACGATTCCAAGAAGATAGTAATGTGAGTAGACGTTACAGCACAGGTCGCCCCAGAGTTACAACGCCGAATGAGGACCGGTATTTGGCAGTTACTGCCAAAAGAAACATGCGGAACACAGCCTCAGACCTGTCTCGTCAGCTCTCTTCAGCCACTGGTACGACAATTTCAAGGCTGACCGTGTACAGACGCTTAGGGCAGATTGGTCTATATGCTCGTAGACCTGTCAGAGAGAGCTCCACTTACTGCAATTCACTATCGCCTGCGCTGAGCCTGGAGTAGAGAGCATGCATTGTGGACACCGCAACAGTGTGCTTCTGTGATGTTTTCCGACGAGTCCAGATTTAGCTTGCAGTCTGATTCTCGCCGGACGTTCATATGGAGAGCTCCAGAAGATCACCAAGAAAACACCACTGAACACACCCTTACGGTGGTGCAGGAGTGCTCGTTTGGGGTGGAATTATTCTGGGTTCCAGAACTGACCTGCATGTTCAAACTGGAACCACGACAAGCCAAATCTATCGGGACGTCTTTCTGGAACAATATGTACGTTTGTTTCGGTGTGCCATGGGCGCACAATTTGTATTTATGGATGACAACGCCCGTCCTCACCGTGCAAACATCGTAAGCGAATGCCTTCAATCGGAGGATATCACCCGTATGGCCCGGCCAGCATTCTCACCGGACTTGAATCCAGTAAAGCACGTGTGAGACATGCTTTGCCGACGCGTTGCAGCTCGTCAACCTCCTCCTACATGTCTACCGAAACTTCGGAGAGCATTGCTTTTTGAGTGGTGTAATTTCCCCCAAGATCAGATCGATAATTTGATACTCAGCATGCCTAGGCGTTGTATGGACTGTATTGCATCGTCTGGGAGACATACAATGCATTAACAATCATACCAACCATGTAATATTGGTTTTTGTAAATAGGTTTTTTTTGTAATTTGCTTCAGGGAGAAAAAATCGCTAATTGTTTTAATAATATCAAACATATAGCTTTTTACCTTTTGTTTAATAAATAAACTTTACAAATAAGTCAAATTTGTTTTGCTTCTAACTCTTCCTTTGCCT
>KK115684.1:32187-88941 GCA_000611955.2 Stegodyphus mimosarum
GGTCATGGCAATATGATGGTAAGAAACTGAACGTTTTGTTGATGTCACACCGATCTGATTTTTACTATCATGGCAGTGTCATAGTAAGAAATAAATTTTTGGGAGGATTTCTCAGTGCTTACTACAGGTGCTGTTGCAGAAATTATCTCATTACAGAATTCGTGCTCCCGTTGTATAAGTGACTAGCATTTCGTTGTATAAGTGACTTGTATGGGTAGCTGACAACTTAAAAATTCGTTTCGAATCAGTATGAGAGAAAAGTTGACTTACGTCTTTTGATTCCGAGAAAGTTAATAGTGTCTTCGTTGGGACAAGGATGCAGGGATCAAGTTCTTGATTTCGTGGGACGTTAGGTTGCAATAGTACGTCCAAACTTTATTTCATAAACCATAACCCTTGAAAGCAAAGATCAAGACTTTCAAGGCTTTGTCTGATTCAAAGGCCGAAATAGTCTTCGGACAGCTGCCATATTGAAAATCTTTACAATGTGTTTAAAGGAGCAGTGTCTTATTATCAACGTTTTCCGGGCACTCTTCAAGAGCTGCAGACGGCCCTGCTGTAGGAATTGTAATTATTGCCCTTATCTGCTTTGGATTGCGTATTTAATAAGCTGAATAATTTTTTCGCAGCTCAGGAAACAGTAATCTTATGTTAAGGCTATCTTACTTTCTTTTATAACTAATAGTTTTCCCGAAATTTTTTAACCAGCTTCATACGTACTTTTTCGCATACTTTCCCCCTAGCTTTTTAGCGCTTGGTTCTGAAAATTTTAAAAATATTCCCATAATTTTCTTCGTTGTCTAGTTCACATAGTGTATCCATGTGAGGGTTAGTTTATTGGTAAATTGTATTACCCTTATTTGTATTAAGTGTATTCGGTTTGTATTTGCGTTTCTGTATTAAAATTCCATCCATTTTATTTCCCCTTGCAATCAATATTTGAAACGTATTTTGGGCAAGTTCCCCAGGACATGGCAGGTGTTCTCATACTTAATAACTTTCAAACACGTGTTTTCACCTTACTTCTGTTGTCTACATTCCACCTCATTGTAGCCTTATTTGCTGCTGATGTATTCGATGTTTTGAAATACGGGTCGTTTATTTGCCCCTTTCATTTTCCGTTTCCCCAGTGTTCCCCTTGAAAATAGTGATCAAGGCTCATTCATGTGAAGCACCCGCGAGGTTTAAATACCATCAAATACCAGCTCAGCATCCATCAGATATCATAATGGTAGCATTATTGTATATTCATATTGGAATGACGTTTTCTTTTATAGAAATGATATTGTGATAGTTAGCAGCAGTATATCAATGGCTAACTTTCATTTGTTATATTCTTACTCTAACTAATGTATTACTACTCGGAAATTAAATTACTCGTATAATTTTTCCCTCTCATATTTCGGAGCGATACAATTAGTTAAAAAATCGGGAGGGGGATATTTGAGGAAATATGTAGTTAGAAGTGTGTTTATAGATACATTATTTTTTTATTTGGTATTATGTGTTGTATGAATAAAGAAATTCCCATAGCTAATTTACACCTTCATAGAAACCAGAGAATCAACCAAACAACAGTATTGCATTGAACTAAATTTACAATCCTGTGGTTTAGATGTCATCGTGAAATATACAACTATTTTTTGCAACTGAATTCTCTAAATTCGACATGAGGAATAATATTTAGGATCCTTATTATAAGCAATTTTATTTTTTCCGTCCAGCAGCATGGTAAATGTTTCATCTGCTCTTAAAAGCAAATGAATAATATATATTTCTTCTCCTTTCCTTTCGTAAGAATAAAGAAAATTCTTCCATCAGTACTATATTTTCTTTTCTGAGTAACTTTCCTTTAAAACTCTTCATTTATTGATTCCAATTCTTAAAGTTGAGCTAATGTTATAAATAAAGGATTTCTTCTGCAAATTTCACCTCGTAAAGGTTTCTTTATTACTCCTTTTCTATAAGTTACATCAAAATATTCTACGTTAATTAGGCTTTTGTTTAAACGCATTATATTTATGTTACAATAGCGCATTTTATTTATCATAGTAAACAACTGCATCAATTTACTATTAATTTTATAAGCGATTCATCGCTATAATGATAGTTTCCTTATGATTTTGGAAATTATTGTTTTCGTACTAGCTTCATAACATCTATCTTCCTTCAAAATGCTTTCAGCGTACGCCCTTTGAGCTCAAAACCTGATTCGAATTCTATATATTTTAATATGGCTTACTTTTACTACCACTTGTGTGGTATAATTGTGTGTTAGTTGTAAGAATATAAAAAGCATCAATAACGTGAAGTAGGTGAAAACGCATATTAGATTTCAAAATTATAGAGGAAACAAATCCGCGCGCAGCCGAAATGCTCGGCGTTCGATCATAGTTTAAGGGGATCTTCCCAGTATTGCTGAAATGAGCTACAATTTTCTTATTTATATTCAAATCTTACCCAGTTTAGAAGAGCAAGATCTATATAGTCCCGTCAGACAAAAGCTGCCGACTTAACTCGGCAGTTTCAGAAATAAGCAAATCTTCACATATAAATTAGTTATCACGCGGTAGGTTGCCGAACTTCTTAGTCCAAAGGGGCAATTTATCCAGTAGGACTATTAATTTCGTGTTTTCATTTTTCGCTGATTCACTATAAATCACGAATCACCTTTCAAATTTTCACCACTAAATATTAGAACCCTGTGTTATATTAAAAGAAATGAAATAATGAAAAATCTGTATGAATGAATGCATGTTTCTCGCATTATGGCAAAACAACGGTAGTTGGAGTCATCAGATTTTGAATATTGAACATTTCCACCCGAATATGATCGTCTGGAAACCCTAATTTGGAATTTGCTTTATTATCTGTTTCATATTTTGTAACACTTTAACGAATTTTTGATTAACAAACTCAACGATTTCAAAGCGAGGAATGGCAACACTGTACAGAAAAAAAAACATTTTTATCTCTAGCTCGCTAGACTGCGTATCGGAAATTCTAAAGATATGCTTATTTTAAAGCTATTTTGCGATACTGCTCTTGAACTTAAGTTTATGGTTCAAGTGCGAAGAACATGATATTTAATAAACAAAGATAACACACAGAATGTTAAAAAAGACGCCCCTCTGTGCGCAATTTAAAATCTGAAAACTTTCTGACTTTTTTTTATTAGTGCAAAGGGGCAATTTGCTCAGAATGACTATTGATTTCGTTTTGCTATTTTGCGTCGATTCGCTAAAAGAGTTGTTTCACTTTTCAAATTTTTCCCACCTCAAATTATTACTCTGTATTAGTATATTTAAGGAAATTAAATAATGGAGAATCTGCACAAATGTATGTATGCTTCTCGCACTGTGATAAAATGGCGGTGCCTAGAGTCATCAAATTTTGAATGTTGAACGTTTCCACCATGGTCATCTGAAATCATCCAAATTTGAAATTTTATTATCGATTTCATGTTTTGTAAAAATTTAACCAATATTTGATTAACAAACTCAAGGATTTCAAAGCGAACAATGGCAACGTTGTACAGAAAAAACATTTTTATCTCCAGTACGCGAGGCTGCGTATCGGAAATTCTAAAGATATGCTCAATTTAAAGTTATTTTGCAATACTGCACTTGAAGTGAATTTTATGATTTAAGTGCGAAGAACACGATATTTAATAAATAAAGGTAATACACAAAACGTTAAAAAAAGCCCCTTTGGGCGCAATATAGAGTCTGAAAGCTTTCAGATATTTTTTTCCCTAAAGCGGGCAGGTAGCGTCACCTATTTCACGATTTTGATTACAGAGCTGTTAGCTGCAGGTGGTGCTATAATAGTAGCTCCTTGAGTCCTAAAACAAAAAGCTGTCTCTAGTATATTGCTTCTCAGAAAGTTAATAATCTGGAAAGAGGTTCTGCGTATGAAGAAAAATTAGAAAAAAAGAGAAGTTCAAAGACTTCGCCTTTATTAATTTAATGATCGAAGCTCTCATCTGCAAATCGAGAAATCTCAATAAAATTTCATTTTCAAATAACTCGAGACTATTTATTTAAAAATAGTCTAATATTATATTTCGAGACTATTTATTTAAAAATAGTCTCGAAAACGAGCAAAATATAAAATTTGTAGGAATTGAATTTCATTCTTAGTTAAAGATCATGCTTAATGCTACATTTACGAAAATTGGATTTTATTTAGTAAAAGATTAAGTATTGGAATTTAATCAAATCTCAATATTCCAGCTGCTTATTACTTTTGTATTCTCTGCTGAAACTATACAAAAAGGAATAAAAATTGCATTCATTTTCTGATAATTAGACTACCTTTCGATAAATTTGCAAATTAGAAATAAATCAAATTATAAAAAAGGATAATGTTCAATTAAAAATTCCTCGATGGGTCTTTAAGGCATATTTCAAACTAGCGCATTAGGTTACACGATTGTAATCTTTTAAAAATATGTACGTTTTATTAAAATTTCTCTCTGATTTTTGTAATAAATTTCTAATTGTATTTCATTTATTTTTTCTGTAGATCAAATAGTATCAGGCGATAAGATTTTAAAACTGAAATCCTCTTTTGGAAGGGAAAGAATTGTGTCATTGTCAGAGAAGTTATGGATTTCTCTTAACAAATGGATTGCATATTTTAATCAACTATTTATTATCGCTTATTCAACAACCTTTCAAAAATTAAAATTGCTATTTAAGAGCTTCAGTGTGATAAATCTCCATATCCCTATCATATTCCAACAGAACTGCTAAAAATGGCGATCCGTTATTAACAAAATTTATTTTTAAACGTTCCTCATCTATTTGAAATAGTAGAAGACAGATAGTGCTGCCTACTGAATATAGTTTGGGTATCATATACTCTGTCTATTAAAATAGACACTTACTAAAATATTCAAATTACCGCGGAGTCAGTTTCTTTAACAAAACATTTACAGTCTTTTCATATATACTTTTCAGTACGTTATCTCGACTTTCTAAATGATTTAATTAGGGAATATTTTTTGGGCTTTCGGAAAGGAATATTTGTATGCCAATAAATCTTTTATCTAAGACAGATCTTAAGAAATTTTTAAAGAATTTTAAATAAAGTGAGTAAAATTAAGCAGCAAATGACAGTGGGGACTGATATATACAACTATATTACAACAACTGATTTAACAGTAAATCTTATTCTGTCTTGTTTCAAATTATTTGTAAACCTAACTAAATAGTTTCTAGCGAAGCCAATGTTGCTGCTTTTTTTTGTTCAGTTTCGTAGTACACGTAATCGTCTCTGATTATGGCGCTAATAATAGAGGAGCTGTTTTACCGAAGATGACTCAAATTCTTTTCAGTGCTTATGTTGTCATACTCGCACAGATAGAAGAAGTAGTAACAGAGAAATTGTCTGCTTTGAGAAGGTGGCAGCTGAAATGTCCTTGGATATCAGAAAAACAAAATTCTATACATACATTTTGTAACAGACATATATATATATATATATATTATATGTTCATTTAAAAATATATGTTGAGCATATATATACATATTGAGCATATATATATATATATATATATATGTTTATTTAAAAATATATGTTGAGCATATATATATATATATCTTTTGAAACAATATATATATATATATATATGCTCAACTAACTGGCCTTTAAAAAGGAGTGAGAAGAAAATTCTTTCGTGCTAAAAACATTGATAGCTTGTAGTGACAAAGCGATAATAATAAATTATTTAAATCTTAAAAAACTGATATTACGAGATGCATTTAAAATAACAGTAAGAAATTTGCTGAACACATTTGCCAAACGAACCCTTTTTTAACATTTAGGATTCAATTTTAATTGTAAACCAATGGGAAAACACTCACAGAGAAGCTTAAGTGTTTGGACTGTGAGGAAAAAATAAATCTTTCAAAGCATTCACTCTTGCACCAATAATTGGCCCTTTCCGGGTCATGATATAAAAAGGAGTGATTTCAACCATCGAATTTATTGTTAACCATACTGTTTTAATACCATCTTACTACAATTATGTTTACTTATTAAACATTTGCCTCTTTGGTTTTAATTGGTACTTCATATTCTGACACTTGGAAGTAAGGAGTTAAATTTGTTGTTGCCTAAGATTTCTAAAGGCATTTCTAATTAAAATAATTATATGTATTATAATTTTTTAATTCCTGTCGAACAACTTAAAGCAGAGTCATTTCGTTAATTTACGACAGAATCTTAATATTCTTCCACTAGCTGTAATCCGATTTTTTCAAAAATCAGTTGAAATATTCTACAGAAAATGGAGTTCTGGCACTTTAGAAAGACTAAATTTCTACGCAGTTTTAGACGATTTTAGATAGTCTATATGTTGCACATGTAAGCTGTTTCAGCCTTGAGATGATAAAAAAAATAAAACGATAATAAGATAATTTAGACAATAAAAGAATATAATTTAATGCATAAAAGTCGAAAATAATAATCATAAATTGTATAACAGTGATCAGAACGAGTTTCTGCATTTTAATAAAAATAATTCATTTGGAAATTCATATATTCATTTGCTTCCATAAAACCTAAATAATTTAGCAAATTCCACTACAAAATGGTTAACTGAGACTTTAATTCGTCAATAACTTTTAATAGAAACACTAAACTTAAAATTTGATAGGAGAAGCAAAGAAATGCTTCTTTCTTATTTGTATAAATGTGGATCTTTCTCAATGCTGTTCAAACAGCATCCGATATGTAAGTTATTTTGCAAATACCTTTGAAATACGATAACCCTTTTTTTTGGCAAAATTCATTGTTATCGATAATTCACCAGCATTCCCAATAACTGCTGCATCAGCATCCAATTCTCTGTTCCTTTCTACGCGGGAGCAGCACAAATAACTCCGGAGAGTCTTATAAGACCTCTCATTTCAACACAACTCCCAGGGGTGCAGCTGAGCGAAGAGAGGCAAAAAGAGAAACGGGACGGGGAAAAAAGCGAATTCCCGGATTCCTGGAGCGGGATTTTAGCTCTCCTTTTTTCTGCCAGGAGAAGTGGCCTTAGGTCAGCCACGATCATCGATCGTTTCAAGTGTTTAAAATTCAGCTGGAGGAGCCAAGAAGTTCTTTGATTTCCTGTTAGGGGTATGCTGTGAATAAGTCATTGTGTCGTTGCCCTGGCTTGTGCGTTTGCGATAAACTAAAAGCGGTGGCTCTCCACCTTATATTATGGATTCATTGAATGAATCTCTCAAACCCCTGATCATCCCGGAGTTTCTCTAAGAAATCACAAATTTCCCAACATTACCATCAGAAAGAATTATTTTCTTCAATTTAAGATCAAAATATCGCTGATGTTTTATATTTCGATTAATGTACTTTTAATACATAGCCTTAATTTCTGCAACATATTTTGAGATGCACGTATATATAGGCTTTTGCAGATATCGCAAAATATATTGTAGGCCGTACAATTACGAACTTACTAGTCAGACATGTGAGAACTATACACGATAAACTACAGAAGAAGATTTCACTTCATATTTCAGTTGTTTCTTTTCGATTTTTTTTTGCTGATGGTGTTTTTAAATATTGGAATTTAAACTGGATGCGGCCGTCAGTAAGTTTTTAAATACTTTGAAGGAAACTCTTCAAAGTGTTTATTGCTTTCAAATGTTCTCAGTTTGTATCAGAACAGAAAGCAAAACAGAAAGTATTGCTGCTTGAGAAAAATATTTGTTGCTAGCCTCATGCGCTAGTGTTCCAGTGAAGTAAATAAATAAGCGTACCTTGAATAATTGTTCATCGTAAAATAAGAGCCGAAATTTCTGCATAACATTGATTTATGATAAAATAATATCATAGCAAAATGCTTATCCGGAATTTGGATCAGCCAATTCTGAAAAATTCATTTTAAATATAAAATTGCTGCGCATTTTATTGTTAAACTTTTATCAGCTTTAAATTGTGTTCACATGTTTACCAAAAACTGCATCTTAAGACCAGATTGCGGTTTATTAATAATTTTATAAATTTTACTGTCTCTGATTTTTACTTCCCTGTACGAAGTAAAGGAAGTTGAGTAACCGCGAAAAATTTCGGGAATCATATTTGAAAGGAAATATCCATTTTGACCGCTCCCGAATCTGTTTGGAGGACGTTTTTGCATGCCATATGTTTATGTGGACAGAACAGAGGACTCTGTTTTCTGAAACGGGTTTTAAAATGGATTCAAAAGGGCTTTTTTCGTGACGTCTGTATGTACGTACATATGTGTGTAAATCGTATAACTCAAAAACGATTAGCCGCAGAACGTTCAAACTGTATGTATGGGACTGCTATAACATCTAGCTCTGTGTCTGTCACTTTCATTGCAATCGGAAAAGCCATACGTATATATTGTATATATAATATTCGCAATCCATGCCTTTATTTTCATAATCGTTGGTCGAAGTCATATACTTCTAATCCCAGATATGTTTTAAATGACGAAAATGTTCATGTTTTTGCAATGTCCAATAAAAAAAGAATTAATTTTTGACAAATAACGAAATCTAACTTTGAACACGGTCTCCAGGTTTCTATTTTTATAATTGGGAAAGTTTTATATTCGTCAATATAAAATATTTGATACTCGTATGACAAAAATTGATCGTGATATTTGATTTAAAAAGTTCCAGTTTCTGATATCCTTTTCAGTTGCATTAAGAGATCGGTTAATCAGTTCAGGATAATTTGTGGAAATAGTTTAAATGAAATACAGCAAAGTGTATAATTTGATAGACTGTACAAGGAAGTTATGTGTTGTCCCCATCAGATTGTTTTATTACCAGTGAGTATTTAATGTACAAGTTGGCTTTGTATACATAGTTACATAGTTATATACATAGTTAGTGATGTAGAAGTAACTATGAATATACTAATAAAATGTGATATTTTATATGAGCGAAACATGAAAATAGAATTAATATGGAAACATCAGCTTAGCTCATAAAATGCAAATTTTCAAAGACTAATAGAATCACATTTCATTAAATGTACCATGTCTGACAATGCAAATGAACGCAAGCTAAAATTTAGAGCAATAAAGATATTTGTACATCGTAAATGCTAAATATAACAGCGGAGTTAATTTCAAATTAAAGGGAGGGTGAACGTTGCTTTTATTAGACGTTCATGGGCGAGGCTCCTCTAATTTCATTTTCGAAATATAAAAGTTCCAATGGGAATATTAATCAGATCGTGGTAAAAAGTAATAACCATCTCAGTCTTAACGTGCAGGCGTTTGCTTTGCAGATAAGCGATAGATTGCGAATTGTGTACATGTAGTAATAAACTGAGATTATTTCTTATTCTTTCAATACTAGTAAACCAGGGAGCTTAAGAGATTGCATGCAGGATTTCGTTCGTATGCATTTCATTCTTGGAAAAGTATAAAATCACCTACATTAATTGAAAACCATTTAAGGATCAATCTTTAGTTCGTAAAGTAATTTTACAGCAATTAGATATTTAAAATGGTCTGTAAACAGATAATTTTGTCTATATTTATTTACTAAATATAAACATTTAAGTGTATTACATAAAACATTTAAAGCTGCAAATTTATTTTTCTTTTTGAAATGAACCAGTGCAAAATTAATGAATCGTAAACCTATAATTTAAATTTTCAGTATTTCATATCTAAATTAATTTTTACTAAAAGAACGAAATTTTATTACTGCAAAATTTCCTTATTTGCATTATTGTTTGTTATTTAAAAATATTAAATTACTTTTGCGATGTTTCTGGATGCAAATTATAATCTCAATTTGTGTATCGAAATGCATTCTACATTTGCTTACATTATTATTTCCAACATTTGGAATATATACTCTTTAAAACTTTATCAGGCTCATGGAAATGAAATAAGAATTTTTTTATCCCATTCTCTGCTTTGGATATTCTTACAGTCTTGTAAACTATTATATGTATGAATTCCTTGAGGTTGCATCTCCTTTTCTGCTGCTTGATTTAAACTGTATCCCTTTCCATTTCTTAGCGAAGTTTAACTGGTGTCTCTTAGAAGATGTTAAAAGTAAATTCACTATTAATGGAAAATACCAACGACTTCGAATATTTAATGGATTCGGAAATATGTGTATGAATAATTCTGAAATGTTTGCATATGATATTAGTATTTATGATATGTTAACGCCCTTGTGCATGTGGAGGAAATTTAATCATTTATGTGTTGTCTTTTATGTGTTGTCCCTGATCTTTTTGTCTTTTAAAGAAAATGTCATGATCATGCAAAACTCTTTAACGTTCATTCCTCTAACAGTTCACGGATATTAAAATGCGCCTTTTAAAAAACTTCGATATTGAAGAAGCATACAGTGCATTTTTTAATAAACACTGAATTTGAGAAGACGTAATTTCAAGTCAGTTGGTGTATATGAGTCCATGAACCATTTAATTTGTGAAATATTCCAGAACAAAAGTGATATTATACTTTGATCACCCGCATAGTTTAATGATCATCTTAATTACAGATTAAATTACTGTGTAACGTTTCGGTTAATTATTTTTTAAATCGATATTTCTGTTTTAACTGTAATACATTATGAAATAGTATTTTCAGCTGATCGATGTGAGCTGATTAAATTAATCAAAAACAAATTATTATTATATTTTATTTTACTTACCAGATCACAAATTCTATCGTAAAAGAAGTCGTTCTACTACATTTAATTTCAATCAAAAGCGAATTTCTTTAATTTCAGCTGTTTAAACAATACCATGTACTAGTGAGGTTTATTTAATTCATTTAATCAGTTATTTTACGTCTGTAACTTCTGTCTTTACATTTAGTTTCACTTCTGTCTTTACATTTACCCGCCGGAATGCAAAATACTTCGAGATATTTTAGTGAGAGTTTGATTTCGTTAAGAAGGAGTGTGTTTTGCTCTCGAAGGCCACGTTAGTAGATTGCTATTCTAAGTAAGAGTTTTAGTTTTCGGCTTTGCATTATTAAAGTTATGCCTGTTACGTCCGAGCCAACTTCGCTATAAATTAGTCTGCGTAACCTTTGGTTACTAGATATTTAAATTTAGCCTTACATCTGGATTTGCATTTTGGGTTTCTCACCATAGCAGGATTTTTAGGCACCAGGTATTCCTTCGGTTCATCCATTTCAGTTTAAAATAAAGGGTCTTTTACACACTATTTAAGTCTCTGTTGTATTTAAAGATAGCGGTAAATCTCTTTACGTCTATCAAAGGTTTGTAAACAGTTGTGAGACACGTTACACCTTAGATGTTTATTATCTTTTTTAAGGATTTTAGACATGTCTGAAAGCATAAAAAGTACTACCGAAATGGAAAAACAATCATGATAAAAACAAGTACTTTCATGTCCATCAATTAAGGATAATGCAAAATCAGACAAAGGAAGAGTTAGAAGCAAAACAAATTTGACTTATTTGTAAAGCTTATTTATTAAACAAAAGGTAAAGAGCAAAAAAAGATGCTATATGTTTGATATTATTAAAACAATTAGCGATTTTTCTCCCTGGAGCAAATTACAAAAAAAACCTACTTACAAAACACCAATATTACATGGTTGGTATGATTGTTAATTCATTGCATGTCTCCCAGACGATGCAATACAGTCCGTACAATGCCTAGGCATGCTGAGTATCAAATTATCGATCTGATCTTAGGGGATATTACATCACTCAAAAAGCAATGTCTCCGAAGTTCCGGTAGACACGTAGGAGGAGGTTGACGGGCTGTAACTCGTCGGTCAAGCATGTCCCACACGTGCTCTACTGGATTCAACTCCGGTGAGAATGCTGGCCAGTCCATACGAATAATGTCCTCCGATTGAAGGCATTCGCTTACGATGTTTGCACGGTGAGGACGGGCGTTGTCATCCATAAATACAAATTGTGCACCCATGGCGCCCCAAAACAAACGTACATGTTGTTCCAGAATGACATCCCGATAGATTTGGCTTGTCATGGTTCCAATTTGAACATGCAGGTCAGTTCTGGAACCCAGAATAATTCCACCCCATACGAGCACGCCTGCACCACCGTAACGGTGTCGTTCAATGATGTTTTCTTGGTGGTAACGGGTACCTGGAGCTCTCCATATGAAAGTTCGGCGAGAACCAGACTGCAAGCTAAATCTGGACTCGTCGGGAAACATCACACAAGCCCGCTGTTGCGGTGTCCACAACGCATGCTCTCTACTCCAGGCTAACCGCAGGCGACAGTGAGTTGCAGTAAGTGGAACGCATCTGACAGGTCTACGAGCGTATAGACCAATCTGCCCTAAGCGTCTGTACACGGTCTGCCTTGAAATTGTCGTACCAGTGGCCGAAGAGAGCTGACGAGACAGGTCTGAGGCTGTGGTCCGCCTGTTTCTTTTGGCAGTAACTGCCAAATACCGGCCCTCATTCGGCGTTGTAACTCTGGGGCGACCTGTGCTGTAACGTTTATTCACATTACCATCATCTTGGAATTGTTGCCGAAGCCTGGAGATGACACTCTGGGCAATTCCAAGTCGTCTGATACTTCCAATCGGGTACGCCCACATTCCAGACGGCCGATAATTCTACCACGTAAAAAATTACCCAAATGCGTCCTTTGTGTCATATCTATTCGGGTATTGCACGGAAATGCTTATAAAGCTCCTGCGAACAATTTTACTTCTTTGCCTGTATTCCTTATATGTCACTGTCTTACACTCTCGCCATTGTGACGTACCATCGGTGTCATCTGGTTACTTCCAGAAATTTGCATATGATTCTTGAAGATGTGTGTAGTGATTTTACAGGTGATTTATTTATTTTAGAATTCGATTTCCGCGTGACTGCGAATTATCCTTAATTTATGGACATGAGTGTAGAATCGCAAATTGTTATAAGTTTCGTAACTTCTAAACAAACACGCTTTCTCTTTAGTTTCAACAATCACATAACATAGCATTAAATAAAATGTAAACAAAATATTTTATTTAGGGAAATTTAAAATACTATTATGAATCGTATTTCTATTTTTCGATACGGTATATGTTACAATTTCGATAGCAACATGATTTGAAAGTTTTAATTCAAGATGATCGATACAAAGCTGTTAAAGGTCTGATACATGTCTCTGGTAAGGGAAAATTTTACGTTGATTATAATTATAAATAATAATCAACACTGAACCTTTATTTTTCTTTTACAAACATATGAGTACATGTTGTTATTAGAAAATATAACTTATTTACTGATGATGGTTATGAAGAATGCGCGAACTATTAAGGAGATTACTACTGCTCAAGTTATGTCCAACGGAAAATCTGGTTAGTGTTAAATATGAAACATCTCAGATACTTATCATTAGTGATTTCTTGTTTAGCACAGTGCTAAGTAATCTAGCTGTCATAGCGTTGGACCCGATTTCGAATATCGGAGAAGGGATAGATATTCATAAATGCGTAATGTCTTAATCACAAGGGGTTATTTAAAATACCAAAGAGCTGAACGTCCTTTCCAGAATTTAGTATTAGGAGCCTCAGATCCCTTCCTCAGAGGCTTTCTGCATCAAAATTGGATCGTAGCTAGGCGAACTTCTCCTATTACTCAGAAGATAACTTCTAATGCATTACAAGGTGCCCAACACCTTTTTCAACAAGTTCAACATTTTCTTTCTTGGCCACGATGAGTTTGTTGACCTGAATTACGTTAAATCATACACCCATATTGACACGCACTTTTGTGCTAATTTTAAAGTCCTGTATCTCAATCAACTGCATTGACGAGGTTTAAAATGAAGGACACGAAAACTATTAACTTTTGAAAATAATTAAAAGTCTCAAGTCTTTCGTTCTTGCGTTTGCTCTGCTTCTTCTCAGACAATCCTTCTGATATCTTCAGTTGCACCCAAAACCTCATCATTAGGTTTGTTCGCTGAAAGTCAGGATAGCATTTTAATAATGAAAAAAAGTGTATTATACTAAATGTTTTCTGTCGATGAACGAGAAATGGTTTGTTATTCCTTCCGACTGGTGAGCTGCGTTGATAGAGCTTTCTGACGAAAAGTGTAAGGTTTTAGTTAAACTAACAAAGTTTTATTCTAATTTTTACTTTTCTATCTGTTCTCATTTTAACTTCCCGTTAGAAGAAGCGCGCGTTTTAGCTTTATGCTAATTTGAAGTGGAGCCAAGTTATATTTAAGCGAGAGGTAGGAACCTCTTAGAGTGAGAGAGCTTTTAGTCTCAGACCACTGCTACTCTGTTCGAAGCTCGCCTGACCAGCTAGTATTTAAATTCTAAGCCCTAGCGCTGTTACGCTATTACTTATTGAAGTAATTCTAAGTGCATTAGTATTAGTTAAATCTTGCTACGCACCATTTAGCATAGAGGCCAACCTCGCGTTCATAGCTCTGTGAGCAACGACGACTTAATTTCTATTTAATTTTATTTAAATTATTTGATTGTTCAGTTAAGACCCAAGTGCGGTCATTATTTTCTGTATCCCTCCCGAATCGGGAAGTGGCTGTATATAATTGTGGTTTAATAAAAGAGGATTTTAAATCCTTCTGAAATGCAGTTCTTCTACCACTTAACCACAGTTTTCTACCATAGAACATAGCTACATTCAGCTCCCTGTTCAAGATCAGGACTTAAGGTTTTCACGGAGATGTTCGCCAAGAATATGCACCGTACACGCAGTCCTGACAAAAGAATGCATGTACCTTTTATTAAAGTTTGTTATATTGATTATTTTAAAGATATTTTTTCTCGAAACGAAGTTTAATAAAAGTGTTTTATTTCAGGTTTTTAATATAATATAAATTTTATCAAACTATTTTTTTCCAAAGAGTATAAAACGTTTTAACGTTTCTTTTCTTCTTTTTTCCCACCGCTCGGTTTTTTTTATTCGGAATTTGGAATTTAAGAAATGGAAGAGAGAGGGATAAAAATGTTTATTTTCATGAGAGTATTGCCATTTAAAAGCATATATAAAAATCTGATGTGTACAGCACATGACTTTCTTTGTACGGAATATTAAATTATACGCATTTTACACTTCATTTAAACTTGTAGGATTAAATTAAATCTACTTCATCCATAGCGCATAAACCACAATAGAATAAATGCACGCTTTGAAATTCACTATATTTGTTTACCGTAGCGACACTTTGGCGCTAGCTTCACTTAACAGCCTTACATCTCATTCATTTTATAACACATCAGAATGCGCGAAAATTATGTATATCATCTGGAGAATTACCTAATCGTGCCATATGTTCTATTCAATTACTATAGAACGATGTGTAAAAGAAATTAAGCAAACAAACACAAAAAAGAAAACGTTTTTCACAGATGATTCAGTATTTCTCGTGCAATTAATTCAGTTCTCACTCAGCGACAAGGCAAAAGTACATAAAAACTCAAAATATCTATATTAAAAATTACGAAGTAAGGCGTTATCTTCGTTGTTGCGAAGATTAGTTTTTCTAGATTGGCAACAAATCCAATATTATCCTAAGTTTCAAATGTAAACAAATATATCCGTCATAAGAAAAATTATTAGGCTTAGCCGCACTTAAACAACTTTTAAATTGCTGATAATTCTACAAATCTTGCATGCAGATCTATTAAAGGCATAAACACCTTAACCGGAAGATAAGAACAACATATTTCAATCATTTTGAAAGCAAAAAATTGCCCAATTTACCAACAACCAACATATAAGAATAAAAAAACTGAGCTCACTGAGCCGAGTAACAGAGTGGATATATAAAAAAAATATATATATTACATAAATTTATGTACACTGCGTAAAAAAAAAATGGTACAGTTCTATATCTCCCGTTCTACTGGGCCGATTGACAAAGTTCAAATTGCGTTTTTCATGTCTCGAAAGAGCGACTTAGGATATGTATTAGACTTTTATATAGCACTGCTCAAATAGAGGTATTTTGACACAAAATCGGACTTTTTCTGAAATTACATGCCAATTGTTTTCCTTGTTTCGATTCTACGACTCAAATTATGCCGAACTTCCAAGTTTTGTAAAAATCGCAAGAGCAGATTTTAAAAAATTAGCTCTCACAATTTTAGCTCCTCAATGTTAGTTTTGATATGTATTTACTAATATCTCTTTTTTGTGAAATTTATTTGATAACTTCTTACACAGTTCGAAATTTAGGTTCATTCCAAGTAAAATTCACCCCTTTTTTATGATTTATTTTTAAAATTCGTATTTTTAAATATTTCTTAAAAATTTTTCGAAAAACAAGCTTGAATTATAACCTATAAAAGCTTTACTATCATCTTAAAGTAGTTGTATTTCTAAGCATACCTGCACAAAATTAGAGCTTTTTATTCAAAATTTCCGAAGATATACGTGAATTTATATGTTGGCACATTTTCAAATTCGGCATATTTGTCGAAAGCAATAATAACGAAAATGTGTTTTACGCGCATTGTTAAAATTATTTGAAATTACGAACGACGTGACTTTTTTCTGCTCATCCACAGTGTAAAAAGGTAGGAACGATGTGATTTTTTCCCCCTCCTGCGCAATGAAAGGGATAGGAAAATAGGTTGCCATGTATTGAGAAGTTTGCCAGATGAGTTATTCTTGGCGCAAAGTGAAACAATTCGCCAAGTTAAATTTTTGAATTTCTCCGTAAATTTCGAACCAAATTTTACAAAATCTAATATTAGGCGTAATTTGAGTCGTAGAATCGAAATATGGAAAACAATTGCTATGTTACTTCAGAAAAAGACCCATTTTGTATCAAAATATGTACGTTAGAACAATACTATATGTAAATCTAATATATGTCTTAAATCGCGCTTTTGAGACATGGAAAACGCAATTTGAATTTCGTCAATCGGCCCAGTAGAACGGGAGATTTAGAACTGCCCATTTTTCTTTCGCGTTATACGTTTGGCGCAGCCGATTGCAACCAAATTAGGACATCTACATGTTATAGCAGTCCTATATTCAAACTTTCAACGTTCTAAGGCTAGTCATTTTTGAGTTATGCGAGATACATACATACATACGTACGCACACGACAAAATCTCTTCAGAATCCATCGTCTGCAGAAAAATTTTTCTTTCCTTTTTTTGTCTGTTTAATTTCTTTTACACTATGTTTTAGATTTTTCACAGTATTTGAATAAAACATATAGCAACGATTAGGTAATTCTCCAGATGATATACGTAATTTTTTTGCATCTTTGACGAGTTATAAAATGAATGAGATTTAACGCTGTTAAGTGAAGCCAGCGCCACAGTGTCGGTGTGGTAAACAAATATAGTGAATTTTAAAGAGTGCATTTATTCTATTGCGGCTTATGCGCTATAGATGAAGTATCGATTAATTCACTCCAATAAGTTTCAATGAAATGCAAAATGCGTATAATTTAATATTCCGTATAAGAAAGTCGTGTGGCACACACATGACTTTCTTGTACGGAAGACATTCACATTAGATTTTATTCAGACACATTAGACTTTCACATTAAACACATTAGGCTTTCGCATTAGATTTTATTCATTAGTTTCGAAAAGTAGTCCAATTGTAACGTTTACTGAAAATGAAAAAAAAAGAAATACATCTCAATGCAATCAATGAACCAAGAAGAAAATACAGGTCCAATTTCAGTAAAAATGCTGCCAAATAATCCTTTGACAAAATTTCGGAAATATGCGCAGTAAATCGGAGAGCGCAAGAACAAATAAGCACCCCAAACTATCCATTGTAAGTAGTAATGGTACCGTCTGGTTATGTCAGATAACATATCTTTTTATTAAAATAACAAAATATCGCATTTCGGCTGACCTATTTACTTGCTAGCTACAATTGTCCTCCTATTTGCGCTATATACCCAAGTAGAGAAGTATTTTGTACTTTCAACATCATTTTCGCTTCTTGATTGCAAAAGAAAACATTACCGTCGTTAGTCATGTTTTTAATAGTTTTATTAAAATGTTACGTATACATCCTTCTCAGTTTGATTTGCTAAGATTTGGTCTTGGTATGGGATCTTCAGTGTTTAGTGACTACATCAACTTCACCACTTTTGATGCCATCTAAACGAATTATTCTCAATATCGGCAGCAGCAGTTGTCAGTTATGTGGTTGATTATAATTTTGACAACATAAAAGAAGCTGTACCCAAAATAGAAAAAACTAAACTGTAATCGTTTATATAGTCAAAAATACAGTTTCACTCAGAAATATCACTACATGTTGGATGCGAATGTAGTTTATTATTATATATATTAGAATGAGATGTTCTTTTTCATACCTAATTTAAACCTTCATTTTTTTTCATTTCAAATGAGAGTCGTGTTGCCCAGCTTTTAATTAATATGACACTGAACATACCGAGCAAATTTCAGTTGCAACGTGGTGACTGCATACTAGGATGATCACGAGGTGACGGAATTGGCAAGGCTTGGTTATAAACAAAACGTATTTGTCGTCAACTGTGGGAAAAACGAGAACAATCCGACTGTTGGAAACGGAAATCTTCCAAGAAATGTAATTTACTGCAAAGAGTAGCAAGAGCCCCGATGCAGAAATAAGCTGAATGAGGCAATAAAGGGAATCATGTTGGCATTGTCGTTAATTATTCTTAAAGCTGAAGAATTACGTTTCTGGCTGCATAATCTGTTTCCCTAAAACTATTATAGACGAATCACCTGAACCATAATAAAACGTATCACAGAAACGCTATGAAACATAGAGTCGTACTTTTTGACTCACGCTATAGAATATCAATAGTACTCACAAGAAAATATAATTAATCATTGGTTTTTTCTGCCAATTTATTCACTGCACTAATGTCAATTTTCTTTGTAGTTAACTTGAAACTAAGCAATGGAATTTAAAATCGCCAAATGTCTGAGAAACATAATCAACTGTAAAATGCTTAATATATTTCAAACAAATGCATCATTTAAATTTGCATATCATAAAGTGAAAATTTTGAATATTTTATGGCGCATTTCTAAATAATAAACAATGTAATAAAAGTGCAATTAAAAATCAGGAAATAGATTAATATTTCATTTCACAGAAAATATTTTTTAATATTCTTCCCTCTCGCCCTTGCCCAGAGTTTTATGCACTAGCACAGGCTGCTTATAATCTTCTCATTTATGCTGCGTCAACACGAAAGCTTTAATTATAAGCAGTGATAATTAGGTTGAACAAAGAAGAGCGTATTCATAATTATGGAAGATGGCGTGAGCAATTACTTTTTTACTTTTGCAATAGTTCTGAACATTCTATTAAATTCCAATTATGCATGTTCTCTCGAAAGATTACTGCATGAAAAAAAGATTTTTTAAACCTTTCTTCTTTTAAAGGGAAATAATTAATATCTGAGTTTATTATGTTTGTGTGTTCTGATTACAAAGAGACAGATAGTTAAAGAAAGTATATTTCCTACTTGTAAGTTTCTAATGTATCTATGAGGATATGCATTTGTAAAAAAATTCTTATTGGACAAATGTGTTTTCATTTTCAATAAATTTATTTTCATACAGAAAATTCAGTACTGAGAGAATATTTTGCTTGAGAGAATAAATGCAACCATAAAAAATATAAAAATTGTTTAACTATCCTATTATTAATTTAAATAATATAAAATGTTTTTATAAAATTTTATTTCAGTAATGCAATGTAGAGTTTATGATAGTTTAAAAATTTTTAATTAATTTCGTATAATTTTAAGTATAAGACTCGCTAATTCATTTAAAAAAAGAAGGAGACTTAGCCTATATGCAACATTTTAACATTTTTCAATAGTAATTTTCAGCAGTAAACTGTGAGATTTATACAGCGAACATGTTTCCTTCTATTTTTTTTCAAACTGCTTTCACGAGAATGAAAATCAGTTAGAATTTGAGTAGCATGCTAGGTAGAATTTGAAAACTGAGTAGAATTTGGGTGAAATGGATTTGTAGTTTAGAGATTTTCTTTGAATACATCAGGTGAATTTTTATTGTAGAAGGTAAAATATAACGCGTAACTTAAAATAGACTGTATATCTGTTAAAAGCTACGGTTAGAAACTGCTTTATGAAGTAGAGCTAACAAAGTAAAATCTACATTTGTTCAGCTTGTCTGTTTAAGGTATCCGACCATGTTCGGAACACGTTTTTCAAAAAAGCAGTATAACTATATTATAAACACATTTTTTCATTTATTTCTGCAGAGATTAATTATGGAATATCAAAATTTAATATATACTATTACTAGCGGAAGTACCCGATGCGAGTTAAGTTACACTGAGATTAATGCATCTAACAACAGAGAGAACGATACCGCTGGAATCTTTCTCTAATAACGATGCAAAAAACACGATTCATAGTCATACATGTTTCCGTCTGATGCGATATGGAATCCACATAAAAACTTTCGATAGAAAAATAAGCTAATTCTTTCTCATTATATCAGCAATATTGGCATTCAATTTTTAATCATTTTTTTTTCTAATCTAATGGTCGTAAAAGCTCAAGTTCCATCCAATATTTCACCTATATTCAATTTTAATCGATTAAATGTTTCAAAAAATTTTATGTATAGATTTTGCAACACTTACAAATTTTTGGTTAACGAACACTACGATTTGAAAGCGAGCAGTAGCAACACTTTTCGAAATAAAGCATTTTTATCTCCAACGCGCTAGACTGTTGCCACTCGGAAAAATGAGTGCGAAAATTAGCGCTTTCAGAGTTTTTAATTAATGTTTCGGCTGATTAGAGTCGTAAGAGGATGGGAATAGTCGAAGTGGCTTCCCAAGAATTTTTGAAATCGGGAATCATGTATTTAATGTTTGGCAATGCTATTTTTATATCATCTTAAAACTTCGAAATATTTTATCAACACACTCTAGGACTTGAAAGCGAATAGTGGCAGCAACTTTCGAAATAAAGCAGATGTTCATCTCCAGCTTGCGAGACTGATGCCTCTCGGAAAAATGAGGACGAAAGTTATCTTTTTTTCCGGGTTTTTAACTGATATCTCTGATTTTTAGCTAGTTTTTTTTTCTTTAAAAACGTCGATTTTTTCCAGGACCCTGAAAAAAATTATAAAAAGTTTAGCGACGATAGATATAGTAGTGACTGAGTTATTAGAGGACAAACAAACATGCTTTCTTCTTTATATATATAGATTATCCTGCAAAAAATATTGAATATACGTGAAATGTTAAACAAATTTTAAAACAATTTGAAACATTCTACATGGAAAAATATTAAAGTTATATTAAACGACTCACGCAACAATAAATTATATGCTTTTATCTAGAGAATGTACTAAAATTTCAAGGATCTTAAAAAATAAAAACATTCAGTATTTTGAACTCTTTTTATGAGATTTTCGGTAAATTCACTATGTCATTATTTTAATAACAGGCCACAATTTCAAAATTATTTAACGTATAAATATTCTGGCACGTCATTTTCTAGATAGAAAAGAAGTAAAACGATAACTATATATAGATTAAACATGCAAATATGCAAAGTTTTATAAAAATAAAATAATAATAATTTGATTTAATTTGCACTAAGTAAGCAAATGTTTAGAAAAAATAGATTTTGAGGAAAATGCAGTAAAATTTAAAATGCTTTATTTTTATTATTAAATCTTCCCCCAGATGCCTAGAACTCCCCATATCTATAGATTATACCTTCATTTTGTTCAACGTTACCTTATTTGCTGTTTATATTCAGCCTATTTGTTTTTTGTGCAGTTTTTATTTTGAGTAGTGATATTTTGATTAACTTATTCGCTCCATGTCGAGCGTACTAAATCTTTCAACTGCAATTTCTCCATGTTGCATACCTATACAATTTAATATATCTAGTAAACCTAAAAGCCCTCTGTTACAGTGTATAACAGCCATATATGACCACAATTTAAGAGTTGTAATTCCAAAATGGCATCCATCGGTATAAATTTCCAAAAAAATGTCATTAAAATTTTGTTTGCGTTTTGTGTTTCTTTATAAGCACTTTTATAAGAACTTCTGCTCACATACGTAGTTTTATATATACACTCTTACGAATACTATTTACATTCTTTGGCAGTCCTTTGTACTCGTTTGTGCACGTTCTTCCAACTGATGCAGATCGTTGATATATACAAAAAATGTCTGGTCCATCTAGGCACTGACCATGTATAGGTTGTCTTGCACTAGAGAAAATGTGACAAAAATGGAGCAGTTATAGCACTTTCCCTTCATTGTTCCTGATTGTAACTCCATTTTGAAGTTTGTCAATAAAAACATCCGTTAGCGAACGATACCCCTCCATCAAGATATTTTTGTTGTCCCCTCAGTTTTCTAACTCTGGAACGAGGCATATGAACGAATATGACTTAGGCGTCCATATTTGGTAACACTATTTGATCATAAATATCGTTCACGTCACAATCACTATCAAAAACATGTCCTGACGATGAGCAACATTTTAGTTTCAGTTCACTTGATGGGAATTGCTTTATTAACATTATTTTCAATTTCTTTCGCAACCCATTTCATAAATTTGTTCCTTATGCATTTACGTTTACAAATACGGTTTCAATTTTATCATCATCGTTTACTATACTTTCAACTCGAATGTTATTAAAAATAATCAAAGATCAATCTAATTGTAATATGCAATGCTTGGAATCAAATTAAACTCATACGCTAATGAGGACATACGTTTTCAACATGTAAATAATAAAAATGTTGCATTTTATTGGAAATAATTTAGGTTGCTGTACATATTACAGATAAGATTCTTTTAATTCCCTCTCTTTGAAAGCCTTTACATTATAATTTCATGTCCATTTCTGGCCCTTTTCTACCCTTTGAATGCGCACTTTTGGTGATTTAAATGCCCATTTCTGGTTTTCGCGTTTTTATGAAATCCTAAATATCTCGGTTTCTAATTAATGTGGAAACAAAATGAGACCAGTTTCGGAAAGATAAATAAAAATATATCCAATGAATAAACAAAAGGAAACTGCTATTTTTCAAGAATTGTTGAAACTTCACGTGTAACGATGGCTATTACTTGTTATTTTTAAATTTCAAGCTACAAAGAAGTAGCTAATGTTTTGGTAAAGTTCTAACATATGTTTGGTTAGTGAGATCTAAAGACCAGGTAGTTATAATGACAATAATTTACCGAAACAAAAAAGATTAGATTGGCCGAATTAGATAAGTAATTAACTTTAATCTTGAAAGAAGAGGGGAAAATAAAAGACATAAATGTTCTTATACATAATTCACAATACCGTTAGTACCCTTATGTAATAGTAATAACTGCTGTATCATTTGACGTTTCAAATCATTCCCATGTATTAGATTTAACATGGCGAAATGAATATTTTTGTCCTAATGTCTGCAGAAGCAATATGAGTTACCTTGAGAGAACTGATAATTAATTTTATGAAGAAAAAATATTACTGACCCGTTAAATTTTATTCCTTATATAAGAAGTTGATGTATACAGCTCAGTCTGCGGTTGATTTCTATAACTTATCTATTTCTTTTATATTTATGAGATAAATTAGCTTCATTCAAAATATTCATTCGCCTTGTTTGAGGCTTTTTGCACTTGTTTGATGGAAATCTTCATAGTTGGCAGAATGTAATGCCAAAAGACAGAATCTTAGAGCGTACAGTCCGCCATATTTTGCGGCATCATTTATAAGTCATGAATCAGAGCTGTGATAAGACGAAGTGCAGTCAAATTCACATCACATTCTGCTTTATGATTTATGCACTTTGGCTCATAAAACTGAGCGAAAAACCCAGAAAATCAGTGATTATTCTGCTTCTGTAAAAGCGCTATACATGCTTTAACTTAATGTTGTTCAACGTTGCATACATTTATGAGGCACTTATGAATATGAAATGTTGAGCAAATATTAAAAAAATAAAAATAGGTGCCACTGGCCCCGTGAAGAAAAGCGTCGCCTTCATTGAGCCGGAAAGTTTCCGTGAATGGGCCGATAACTATTTTCTTTTTAATAATAAGTACCGTCTTAATACAAGTCAATAAAATGCTTAAAACTATTTTTACCATGATTCATAAATATAAAATGCTGGTTAGAAACTAATACAGACCAATGAAAATACAGTGAAAGATATTGATAGCTTCACATTATTCGCAAGGAATTAGGAGTTCGATTTTAGTTTAATCTTTATAATCATAAAATAGGCCTAATGTGAGAATCTACGAAATAATATTGAATTTTGTTTAATAGAAACAATTTAATGGAAATGAGAATCTGAAAGTAATTTATTGTTAAGCTTGTATAAAACGAACAATAACCATAACTTGAATACTTTCAAATAGCATAGAATAATTATTACTAATAATATTAGGCTATAAATAGTACACAAATTACTGCCCCAATTATTCGTTCTTGATGAGTTCAGTTGCATTTTTCTCTATAATTCATTTTGGTCCCCTTTCTGAGCCCAGCACATTTCCCATGGACACAATTTACATGATAGGCATTGAATCATGTATTTCTGGAAATCCTCACAACAGATTGCACAGAATCATTAATCCTGACGTGAGAGCTAATAAGCCTAGTTACTCAAGACACTGAAAGTTCAGCCTTTACCGTCTTTTCCAGTCCAGAAATTTGGAGTCGTCTTTTCACAGCGTGCCTCTTCTTCCTTTTATTTTTTAGCCTCTTCCAGAATCTGCTTGTATGGGTTACTTGTCATCAGTATTGTTTTTCGGCTTTTGGTCGAGCTTTTTTCAACTGATAATTTAGATGGAATCGAAGAGATTTCACTCAGAGAAACTTTAACTTTTGGCAACAAAGTTGATGCACCAGCTGGAAGAGCTTCTGATTCTGTTTTGCTGGTAGTTGCAACAGATTTTCTCCCTGGAGCCTTCATATGATGAGACAGTCCACTAGTAGAAGCAGTTAGGCTTGTGTCAGGAACTTCTGCAACAGAACCACCATTCGTTTCAATTTTCACTGCCGCAACAAAATGAGATCTTTAAATACATCTTTATTCACTGGTCAAACTTCTGTTTTAGCAAAACTGTTTTCATTGTCGAAACTCCCGTTTTAGCAAGACAATTCATTTCAATCCCTACTGCTGCTGCTTGTCCATTAGGTAGAATAAAATAATAGTTAATTATTTTCATAACGATGTAAATGAGATCATTATCTAAATCTAATTATAGGTTTAATTACTCCTGAAGGCGTTTTACTAAATACGTTAGTGACTATTTATTCTTCAACTTGATGTTGTTTCCATGGTTGGGCCACCAAACCATTCATAGCACCGCAGGCTGGCTCATTCAACTAGCAGTCTAGTATGTAATACGTCCATGACTTTGGTTATAATAAAGTAAACAACCATAGTCAATGTAGCCAATCAATGTTGAATTAACACAGATTTAAATGTTATCCGTAACAACTAAACAGCTGGTAACGTTTCATTCATATCTATATTTTCTTTACATTGATAAATTAGAAAAAAATCGTAAAAATCTTACCTTCTTGTAAAGCAACCTTGTTTGATCATAGATCAACTCTCAGCCAAGATGGCGCTTTTCAAGCTTGATGTTGCATACCAAACAGTCAACGAGTAACGCATGCTGTTAATAACTAGGAAATAATAGAGGTGGCTTAACGAAGGAGCCGGCCCATCGATAGCAAACTTACCCTATCACCCATTAACCTGGTACATGTTGCCATTTCCCGGCGCCTAAGATTTTTAACTCATATTTTAGTTAGTGATTTAAAAGTAATAAATATATTTCTTAGTAATTTACGACTTTATTTTGTTTCTTAAACTATGCATTTAATTGAAGCCAAACACTTTCTAAGATGGTGGACTAGCAATGAAATGCATAATTGTTTCACATTACTTCAAGTGCATTTTTCTATTCAAATTAATGCATACCGAACTTGACATTGATTTTTTTCTGGAGCTAACAGATTTTAGAAACCTTGTATTACAAACTAAGCAGCTAGAACCTCGAATGTTGTGATTCTATTCAACAAAGCCGTCAGTATTTATTATCTGGGAAATTTGGAATCATGGCATAATTTTTAGCTACAAAGTTTATTCACAAACCGAATTTAGATAAGTTGTATGAAAAAATATTCAAAAAATTAGCTTTATTAAAAAATGCCACGAAGTTTGTGGGATTTTTCTTATTTAATTCAATGTTCATTCCTAGGAACCCCACAAACACTAACAAGCGAATAATCGCTTTAGTATGTAAACAAATACGTAAGACTTAAGAAGGGTTAGCTACCCTTTATTTCTCAGAATAAATACTATCACTTCCTAACTCGGAACGTACAGGAAAGCCTCCACTTGGGCTTGAACTTAAATAATTATGAATTTAAACTAAACTAAGCTTAACTAAAGCTATCTGAAAGATGTAGCCGAAGCTATCAGAATTCTAAGTAGTTGGTCCCTAAATATTAATTAAATCGGCAAAGCCAATCAAGGGCCTAAAGTATGGTCGAGCTTAGCAAAGCTAAGAGAGACGTAGCCAAAAGGCAAACGCGCTAATCAGAAACTCTCTCTCGAAGTCGATGAAACATCGACTTAAATCATTTGGATTCACTGCGTTTCTGAAATTACATTCTGGTAGGAAGTTGTAAGCTGAAACTAAAATTGATAGGACAGGTTCATAAACTTAAAACAATAGTTAATAAAATTAGGATAAACCTTACAAGCTTCCCTACTGCGAATTATGTACACTTGTGTTTATAAGAGAACATTCATACTGGATCGAATATTTTTGCAACTGAAGGACATATTTTAATCAGATTTAGTGGTAAAGCCTAAACCGACTGAGGGCCCGCCATTGGTAAAAAAAAAATTATGAAGTCACGATGTGAGAGTTATAAGGGCGTTAGAAGTGGGCATACCCCCTATTAACCTCCTTTTATGTGCCATGGTTCAGACCTTTCTGCACCAAAGAGGCTTGCATACGATCATGCGTATTACCAGACTATTATACAGTATACGCTTGTATATTGTATCACACTATATAAATGTAAAAATTGCATTAAAATCTTCCATCAGTTATAATCAACAAATGTGACTATTTTCTTAATTTTAAATACCAGTAAATATACGTGAAAGTGGCTAACGTGGTCATGGAAACTGCGGGGCCATAGTTTTGGATATATAGAAATCAGTGCCCCTTTGGTAAAGTATTCAAGTTTTCAAAGTTTTTCTCTTTTGAAATCCAGTAGAAATCTGTAGTCTGCATTAAAAATGTCTGTCTTGGATATTAATAAAATGTTTACTTCGCCATATGAAAACTAAAGGGTTAAAGTAGTATTTGGCTGCTTTCAATGGATTGCCTGTTAAATTAGTTTATTTACCTCAAAAATGCACTCGACGTTTGTCCGTCTAGAAGAAATACAGTTCAGGAGGGCTTTATAATGAAAATTTAATTTGTATGAGGAAACTCTGAAAGCGCTGAGCAATCAGTCAGTTGAATCACCGGGTAACCGAAAGCAGAATGAACTGCTGTGAATGAATGATAGTGAGATTTTCCTCTGCTGTCACCATTTAATCATTGAGGGGCCATTCACCTTTTCTGTTGTTCTTAGAAGTTTTTGAAATGTGATATCATGTACTGCAACTTCATTTAAAAAATGATAAAATATATGTAAAATATATATAAAATATGTATTATGCTAAGCTCTTTATAAATACTTAGTTATTATTTTCCAATTTTTCTTATTTATTTTGCTTTTAAATATTACCTTAAAAGATATTTTTCAAGCTAATTTTATGGACAAATTTCAGCGTTCATTGAAAGATAAAATATTGATAATATCAAATGGCAGTCGGCAAAATAGTAGCAGAAAGTTGTTTTTTTAACTTATTTAACAGAAGAAGGTACAACATGTATTTTACATAATGTCAGATTTTTGGCTCATTTCCAAGACACCTTTTTTTCATCTCCTCGAGCAGCATTAATGATATCAGTTCTATGTTTTTAATGCAGATATTTTTTTCGGTATATTCAAGGCAATCTTTTATTAAGTTGCGTGACATTATGTTTTAGGATACATCCATCTGCATTTAGTAGTAAAAGAGTTTATCGCACTTTTAAAGTCGATTTATTGATCTATATACACTTTTGAATTCCAAGCGTTATGTTCACCTATTGCGTTTATATATTTAGAGAGAAATTGAAAAGGTATTGTAATACAATGTAGGTAGTTATGTGGTCCAGATATCCCAACTTAACAATTATCTGAATTTCTGTTCTCGTTTCCGGGTAAGTAAAATTAATTTTTACTTCCTTATACGAAGTATAGGGAATACCGTAATCACGAACCATTTCAGGTTTCATATTTCAACGGAAATATCAATTTTTACCGTTCCCGACCCATTTGGATGATATTTTTTGCGTGACGTCTGTGCATACGACTCCCTTTTTCGAAAACGGATTGTAAAATGGTTTTCAAGTCGATTCAAAAAGGAATTTTTCGTGACGTGTATATGTTTATGCGTATTGTGTGTATCTAGCAGAATTCAAACGGAAATAATCATAGAACGTTGAAATTTTGTATATTCTATTACATCTAGTTGTGCACCTTCCTATTTTATTGCAATCAGTAATAACCAAACGAAAATATTTCTTACTTTCTCTCTCTCCCTATATATATACATAATATTAAGGACTTTGTATTTATTTAGAATTGTAATTATATTGCTTAAATTGTAATTAAATTGTATTAATTGCTTTATTTTCCCCGTGCAACGCAAACGATTTTTGAAAAGAAAGCTACGCCGGAGAAGTAAAAATAAAAGAGCGCGTGCATTTAATATTTAATATATAAATATCTCGTAATTGCTGTTGCCATCCACAAAAATTGAGAAAATAAGTTCTACCAGAATATTCCAAAGAATAATTAAAAAGCTTAAGCCGTTTGGACTATGTAATGCGCCGTCTACATTCAAACGCTTAATGGAGATTGTTTCGAAAGGTCTTTCCAACGAAGCCTGTCTGATATACCTAGATGACATCATCATCGTCGGGAAGCGTTTCGAAGAACATCTGGAAAATCTTAGAAATCTGCTGAAGGTGTGCGTACGGATCCCGAAAAAGTGTCAGCATTTAAAGACTGGAGGCGTCCCGAAAATGCTGAGAGGCTTTCTAGGCCTTTGCACCTACTATAAGAGATACGAGAAGGATTTTCCTTCCATCGCAAGACCCCTTCACAAGCTGACAGAGAGCAAACAAGGGTTCGTGTGGACAAAAGAAAGTGAGGATGCATTTAAGAAACTGAAGGAAGCTTTAACATCTCCAGTCCTGACTTATCCTCAGCTCGACAGACCATTTATTCTCGACACGGGCGCGAGTAATGAAAGGGTTGGCGCTGTGTTGTCCCAAAAAATAGAGGGCCAAGAACGTGTAGTGGATTACTGGAGCAAATGCCTGTCTAAACTGGAGAGGAATTACTGTGTCAGGAGGAAAGATTTGCTCGCCAAAGACGTAGAACATTTCCATCATTATCCCACGATAGAAAATTCCTGCTCCGCACAGTTCATGCATCATTGGCCTGGCTTTTAAATTTCAAGAATCCTGATGGTCAAATAGCCAGGTGGATGCAGAGAATCCACGAATATGACATAACTCTCCGTCATCGGAAGGGATCCGAAAAGCTGACGCCTTGTCTAGAAGCTCTTGCTTGGAAAACTGGCGATATTGTTCCAGGGTCGACGCTAAATACAAGCTGCTGAATCCGGTCGCATGACAAATCACAACATCAACATCGGCTGATCCAGATCCATGTTGTAACAAGGAAATCAGAAAAGACCAGCTGGAAGATCGTGACATTAAACCCATAATTGATTTAATAGAGACCACAAACAGAAAACCTACCTTGCACGACATTTTGAACTATAATCCCACGAAAAAACAATATTGGGCTCTCTGGGATTCACTACATATTCAAAACGGTGTTTTTACCGGAAATTTGAATCGGATGATGGAAAGACATTCCGATGATAGCTGCTACTTCCAAGATCCCGAATCCCGGACGTCCTTCTTTAAAGAACTACATAGCAGCCCTGTAGGAGGTCACTTCGGAATAATGAAGACCTTGTAGAGAGTTCGGAATTGCTTCTACTTTAACAATGCAAAGTATGACCTGTAAAAGTGGTGCCGATCTTGCGATGCCTGTGCGGATCGAAAAGGACCGAAGAAACGCAGGTGAGGGAAGCTGCAACGTTAAAATGTAGGAGCACCTTTTGAACGTATCGCCTTTGACATCTTAGGACTTCAGCCACGAACTGCTGATAGTGATAAATGTGATAAATGCATCCTCGTTGTCATTGATTACTTCACAAAAGTGCCTGAAGCGTATCCTATTCCTGATCAAGATTCGCAGTAGCAGAGATGATGATACAGCATTGGATTTCCAGGTTCGGAGTGCCTCTTCATTTACATTCCGATCAGAGACATTGGATCAGGTATTGACAGAACCCAAACGACGTCTTTACATTCCCAGTCAAGCGGCATGATGGAGAGGTTTAATCGAACCATCCTCAATAACCTCTTATTTGTCGTTTCCAGAAACCAACAGGACTGGGACAAGAAGTTCTCTACGATCCAGAAAGTTTTTACTGGCTTAACGTAGTGCTGACTGCGAGACTACCGGCTATTCCCCATCTCAGATGCTCTTCGGTCGTGGCCTTCGTCTGCCATGTGATCTTTTGTTTGGTCGCCCTCGCGCCTTCATCTCCTGATGAATTCCATTCAAGATCTCCAGGCCCGGTTTGAAGTGATGCACAACTTTGCACGAGAGCGAGTCAAATGGCGATGGACAATATGAACACACTACGACACGCTACGAGCTACTGGACTTCGTTTCAACGAAAGAGACAAGATGTGGTTGTGGAATCCGACTCGGCGCAAAGGGCACTCTCCGAAACTACAGTCACCTTGGGATGTTCCGTACACAGGCTAAAGAGGCTGAACGACGTCGTGGTTCGGATGCGTAAGTCATAGAAATCTAAGCCTTAAATCGTCCATTACAACAGGTTAGCTCCTTACTATGGCCATAGTACGCAGTCTGTACAATTGTAAATAATAATATAAATAGTATAAGACCATGGCCCTTTTTGTTTTTCGTATTTGATACTATTTGATTTGTATTTATTATTTGATAGTATTTGATTTGTATTCAGTATTTGATGGTATTTGAGTTGTATTTCGTATTTGATAGCATTTGTAGTATTTGATTTAGACTTAATATTTGATAGTATTTGATTTGTATTTGGTGATTGATAGTATACGATTTGCTGAAAGTTACTTATTGCAATTATTGTTTATTTTGTTATTGTAAAATAATGTTTATTATTGCATTGATGCCTTAGTTGTAAGTTTGGCTTCCTTTCCAGGGATTATACTACCCGGGACGTGTAGACCTTTTGAAGGGGGCAGGGTTACGGATTTCTTATTTATTTAGCTATTTATTTAGAATTGTAATTAAAATTGCTTTATTTTCTCCGTGCTACGCAGACGATTTTTGAAGAGAAAGCTACGTCGGAAACATAAAATTTTAAAAAATGAAAAAACATTCGACAAATAACGAAATCTAACTTTTAACGTCGATCTTCCGCTTCTTATGCCTATTATTAGGAAAGTTTTATATGAAACAATAAAATTATAAGATGTTTGACTTCCGTATGACAAAAAATTGATCGAGATATTTAATTCAAAATCACGATGTCATTTTGAATTTGCCTTGAGGGATTGGTTAATTAAGTTAGAATAATTCGAGGATGTAAGTTTAAATGAAGGGCAGCAAAAATTTTGTATAATTTAAGCCATATAAGCAAGCCACGTGGTATCCACATCAGAATTGTTTCTAACAGAAGCATAAATTTAAAATTTTTAATTCAATAATTAAGTTTACTAGCATGTATTTTATGACCAATTTTACCATCAGCAGCAAATATTTATTGTTTTAGAGAAAAGACAACACAATTAATAGGATTATTTTATATAGGAAATGGCTGAAGTCTATCTTGGCTGCATAATCTTAAGTTGCGTTATGCTTATATAACCTTGCTGCAATACTCAGCGGACTGAAGTTATCTTACCACAGTGGTGAGTTTTCGTTCGTAGTAATTATTTCGCTTTCAACATAAACAAGGCTAATTAAAATCAAAACAAAGTTAAGCCTTTCCTGTTGGATTACAACTGTAAATCATAACATGAACTAAAGCGACGTCTTCTCATTATAAAATTATTTCAATGATGAAGCTGTTTGCCCTAACATTACAGTTTAAATATTCAAAAAGTAAACGTAGTTGAAAATTAAACACCAGGTTTAACCTACAGCTAAGCATTTAAATCACTTCCAAACAACACAGTTACTCATCTACATTATGGCTTCAAACCATGAAGCAGAACTATAGTATTTTACTCTAGAACATGTACTTCAATGATATTTTCCACTTTCTGGCTCGCCTCATATCCATGGTAACTGCTCCGGAAGATGGTCGAGTCTGCTAATTTACTAAAAATCCCCAATATGATGAGAACATCCGCTACAGTTGTAAAAGAGTAGAGAATCAGTATGACCTTGAAGGGCTTATTTCAGAGAAATAGAGTGTAGAATTTAGTAACACAGCCGCGTTGTGGAGAGTGCTGCAATAAGTCACACTTAGTTAACCTTCTTCTTACTATTCAGCATGCTTTCACATTTATGTAAATTCGGACCTTAGGTAAAATAGTGGTGCAAACCAAAAAACGATAGGATAAGTTCAGCTCAAATCTAACTTTCAGTAAAATTTCAGAATACGTTTTACAAGATTATGAGAGCAAATACACAGGAATTTCATTCAATATAAAATTTTTAAAAGGTACCTCGAATTTTGAAAAACAGATGTTTGAAATATTATATTGCCATCTCAGATACGTATATGTGCGAATTGTATATCCAGATTTCATTTGAAAATTTGTTTGAAATAAACCAGCAGACTTAAAAATAAGCAGAAGAACGAACGTGAAATAAAACTGCGTAAAACACTTTTCTACAACCTCAACTTTATTTAACAACTCTTTTTTTTTTCAATTTAAAGGAATTTCTCCGTAAGATCACGTAACTCCACCCTAAATAAAAGTAGGCTACTTTACTCACGATAAGACGAATAAGAATTTCTCATTTATTGCTGGCAGCATCTATGCTTCCAAGTAACAAATGCGTTACAAGGAAAAGCTTTATCGTATTGAAGCAAAGCGTTTCTTTCTCTCGCCTGTAAACGATCCAGTAAAAATACAGGTTGCAGTAAATCTTCTCCTGACATATGGTAATACTCTCTTCTGGATAAACCGAATCCCCTTAGATGGTGCAATCTAAAAGAATAAGCTCCCTTCTCGATGGCTATCGCATAGTTTTTCTTCCGCGAATTGTTTTTGATAGTAGTTTGCTCTCTAACTTCAAGAATCCGGTCTCGTTCTAAGATGTTCTAGAAAATATTTTGAAAAGAAGTTGTTTGCGCAGTTTTATTCGTCTTTTTCAAATCCTGCTCTCGTACTACGTCTAGCAGGCAGCGGACATCAGTGCGTTTTGTAATTAACTACTGAACTAGAATGAGTATAACATGAAATTTACTCTTAATCTGATGTATGTCGACATACGAAAGTGGCCATATTTATAGAATGTCTGTTGAGACAAATGTTTACCTTTTCTGTATCAGGGACTATAAAGAATTTTTTATATTTGCTGAAATAATAGCTTTAGAATTCAGCAAATTCTCCTTTTTACTTCCTCGTACGAGGTAAAGGAAATACTGTAATCGCAAAAAAAACCCGGGTAACATATAAGCATTCTGTACCTCGCCAGGCACATAGGGAAAAATTCGTACTTGTGATTGGACATACTTTCTGATGACATCATTTTCTCTTAACGTTTCTTTTAGCTCTGACGTTTAGGCGCGATTCTTAAGTTCCCCCTGCCCGCTGAATGATGCGCATGAGTGACACGAAACCAAAACATAAATTATCGTCTGTTTTCTTTAAAAGAAAACATTTAGCAGCAGCGTTCTGCACATGGCTTTTTGTTTCACGAACAATAAAATTATTAGGTCTTTCAAATATGCTATTAATAACAGAAGCATTCTTAAGCGCTTAGATTATATAAGTAGCCGACTTCGTGAATTTAATGCATAAACTAAAACACGAGCATCTCAATCCAACTGTAAAGGCATTGTGTGCAAGTAAGCATATTATTATTATTGCAATTTTGTTACATTCTGTTACTTTCACATTGCAGAAAATATTTCCTTTGCAAATGCTATGTTATTTCCATGTTAACATCCATGTCTTTCACTTTTCTAATATTTTATTACCTTAAAGAAAAAAGTGCATTCAGTACTGTCGCTGAATTTAATACACGTGTATAAGAAAAGAAATTAATTTTTTTGACAAACACTATTTTTATAAAGTACACAGGTACAAAAGATGTTACACATTAAAAAATGGACAATATTCATAAAGTAATATTATTCAATTTAAAATAATATCTCTATTTCCTTGTTCCTATTACTGTCAGGCAAGTGAGCATAAGTAACAGCAACAGCAAATCTATATTAATTTAACTTCAAAAATAAATTTTACTTTTCAGATTGATTATAAATATTGTGAATTTACTGTGCACTGTGTTAGCTCCCAGCATAGTTTTTGCCATTTCCAAAAACCGACTTGTCTCATGCTTTCGGAGATTACATCTGCATAGAATGGACATATAATGAACATGAAAGAATGGATTAATAATCACCACACCTTTAATATGAAGGATTTAAAATTAAGAATACATTTATTAAAAACCTCTGCAATTAATTCACATTTACGAAGCTAGCACATAAAGAAATAACACTTTTTCTCTCTACGAAAAAAATCGCTACATTTTTCATATTAAATTAACCACACCACAGTGTTCTAAGAAGGGTAATCTCATAGCAACGAAAATATAACGCACGTAATAATCTTTTCAGTACTGCTATCAAAATGTAAACAAACGGTATGGAGGTGTACCTCGAGCCCAAGCAAAGTCAAGGCGTTCCTAAGCGTAGAGGAAATGATGTCATCGGAAGCCAAATTCAATCATGAGGAGCGATTTTTTCTATGTACATAGCGCGGTACAAAATGCTTATATGCATCCGGGTACCATATTTCAACGAAAATATACATTTTGAACTCTATCAAATGCAATTTAACAATTTTTTGCTTGATATCGGTACCTAAGGGCAGAATAAAGGACTCTTTTCTCCCCAAACGAATTATAAAATTGATTTAAAATGGATTCATAAGATATTTTCTCGTGGCGTCTTTACGTACGTGGGTATGTACGTATGTATGTATGTATCTCACAGAACTCAAAAACGATTAGCGTCATAACTCTGCAATTCTGTATATAGGACTGCTATAACATGTAGCTGCGCCTCTACCTTTTTGGTTGCAATCGGTCGCACCAAAAGCATTTAAATATATTTATATATACTCTGTTACTCTGCTTGGTGCGTTCAGTTTTTTTAATATTATCTCTTATATATATCTTTTTTTAAATCTTGTTGGTAAACTGCGCATTTTTTGCTTTAAAATGATTGAGTTATGTTGTTCTTATCTTCCGGTTAAAGTTTTTATGCCTTTAGCTAACCTGCATGCAATAATTGTAAAATTATCAACAATCTAAAAGTTGTATCAACAATGTAAAAGTGCGGCTAAGCCTATTTTTTTTACCATAGCAGCCATATTTGTTTACTTTTGACACTTAGAAGAATAGTGTATTTGTTGACAATCTAGAGAAACTAAGATTCACAAAAACAAAGGTTACGTCTTCTTTTATTATTGCTAGTTAAATCTTGCTTAATCCATTCTGGAATTATATTTCCATTACTAAATTATCCCATATATTGACTCAGCTTAGTGTCCACAACAAATTAAGTCAGTTTCTACACCTTCAGTGTTTTTTTGCCGAGTGAGACCAAAAATAAACGTTCAGTTTTGTGCACCAAAAAATCTGCGTTCTTGCCCTCTGGCCAAATTGCTTATTTTGGCGTAGAAACTTTAATTTTAATTGCAAAGGTTTTTCTTTAAATTATTTTAATTGTATTTATGTTTCATATTTTTCTATAGTTTTCAATTTTTAATAAAGATATTTTGAGGTTTTATGTATTTTTCCCTTGCCGCGAAGTCAAAACTGAATTAACTGAATGAGAAAAATATCTCTAATGAAATTCTCGGAAATAAGTTTAAATGAAATGTAGGAAAAAATAAATTAATTTAATGTTCCGTACAATGAAATCATGTGGTCTACACATCAGATTTTTTTCATTTAGTAGAATTTGTATAAATGCTGAGTGATAGTAAATTTATGTGTAGATTTATTTGCGTAGACTTTAAATTAGAATATTCAATAATCTATATTTAGATTATAACTCATAATTTAAATAATTTCGTAATCATAAGTTACTGACTCAGTTCTACACACAGAACTTCGTACTACTCTATTGCTGTATATAAACTTCATTTTGTTGTTGTTGTTCGTTATTTGATGGACTTTGGCAAAAAACGTGAGAGTTATCTGCATGAGGACAAATAAACTTTTAAAGAGAGATCTCCTTCAAGGAACATGGCAAGTATTTACATCAAATAGGAGGAAAACGACGAAACGACTGAGTAATGGGCCTTTCGTCGGGTTGCGAACTCGGATCAAACTTAAGTATACAATGAAATCAGGCATTTGGTGATAGGTAATCCAAATTTAAATCTGCAAGTAGCCTTATAATGAATAATCGGATCTCCCCTTACATGCAACTGCAAGATCTATGGTTCGAATCCCAGCGACGTCATAGCTGATTTTTCATGTTTCCTAGTCAGAAGAATTTAATGATTTGTTCAGTAACGCAGGAACTGAAGTATGGAAGATAATTCGTACTACATGGATTTCCCCGATTGGATCTCGTGCCTTTACCCAGGCGCTCTTTAAGTTAAGGAGAATTTAAGGAATTACGACATTTCCCAGTGAGTACTTTTTAACTTTTAATTTCGGAAAACACCTTTGAATATTAAGAGAATTTTGTGTTATAAACAATCCAGCTAAAAAGAAAAACTAATAGCATTAATCTATTCTCAAAAGATATGAGCTTTCACAGTAGTCTATGCAATACTTTCAAACATTAAATTGGTTATTGAAAGTAGCTTTAAGAAACTAATTACACTTTGTGTAACGAATTGTATACACTAAACTTTCATAAAATATATTATACTGCCTACATTAGTTGTTCTTTGCTGTCTCTCATTAGTTTGACTTAAGCTCTTTACTTAGTCATAACAAAGTTGCTTAAGTCCACCAACTCAACCTAGACGGCGGCATAACTGCTGAGTTTTGCACTTTCATAAACGACTTCTGGGATAGCATCCGAAGAATAAACAAGGGTAATTGAAAATGAAATGTACCATATTATTAGTTATTGCATTTTTTCTTTGCTCTCCTTTTTTTATATAAAATTTTTCAATAAACGAGACGCACGAATCGAAGATTTTGACTTGTATTCGCACTCACGTTGCGCGGGAACTGCATGGATTGTTTCATTTAAAGTTATTTCTGAAGCAGATGCTGAAGAAATTCATTCATTCTTTGTCAACTGGGATGTAAAGACGTAATGTAAGATAACAATAAAATAAATTTTTCAGTTTTAGAGAACTGAAAAAGACGGTTTAAAATTTTGAGTACTTTGTGGAAGATTAAAGACAAACTGTTATGGCCAATTCTAACGTTGATTTTGATGTAACAAATTTAGTTTTGTTCTGTTGACTCTAACGGGATCGATATAAAAATATATTTAAAAGATATGATTCTTGCTAAAACATTTAAGAAATACTCGTTACTGTGAGTAATAATTAATGATAAACACCTGTCATAGTCGCCAAATTTAACACATAGAAGTTTATTGAGTTACCCGATGAGGCGCAATAAAAGCAAAGATAACATATGAAATATCATTAAATCTTGTTAATTTAAAATTATGCTTTTATTGTTAAGATATCATGAGATTATTAGGAAAAAATAGTGTCTGACAGTCAAACTATTGGCATATTTAACTTAGATGGCATACAAATTTGTGCTCAACCTCAAATAAAGTTTTCGTTGGTGGTGGATAGTTTAATTGATGAGAGATTCTGTGAGTATTAAAGACTGATTTTATTGATTAATCTATTATAATGGTGCTCTCGTCAGTATATGCTTTAGAAGCGATGCTTTCGTGGAGGATGTTCTGATAGAACTGTTTGATATTCAAGGTGCAGAATACTAAATGCAGTCAATCCGATAATTACAATAAACTATTTGAACAAGTTGCCTATGTTACCCCTCGGCGACTTCTGAACGCGAACATTAATGGAAAAACCAGAAATGTAGAAATTATTACTTAGTAGTTGTTAAGAAGAATTTCCGCGATCAAAAATATTTCTTTAAGTGCTTAAAATGAAAGTCGCAATTTTGCTTGACATACCGAAGAGTATTTTTTGTGGTACTGCTTTTAAGGTAAAAAAAAAAGAAAATGAAAGAACTATAAAATTCATTGCCTATAAGAGAATTTCAACCAATGGGCGGAAACATGTTCTTATAATTTTAGAAATGCGAAATGGTTTCAGTACAATACCCATACTCAGGTTTCATTAATATTGCAATGTACAGAGGACAAGTAATTGAAATTAAATTAAGAATTGTAATGGATTTTGATGTATTAATAACATAACTGTTGTAAAACAACATTGCAAACTTTATATAACGGAACTATAGCTCGTAATAAATTATGTGATATTTTTCGTTTCATAACAACCCGAACTTCACAATTTTCTGCAGAGCTAACGTTGCCCAGTAAGCACAATTAAATTCTTATCTCTAACTATACTGTTGTTTTCAAAGTAAGTATTGTGAATAATTTTTCCAAGAAAAACTTTCATACATGGCCATTCTCTCTGTAGTTAAGTATTCAAATTCTCTAACTTAAATAATCAAATAGATTTTCAAAAAAATATTGATGATTTTGCTCCTTTAAAAGCAAGAAAAAATAAATTATAAATATGCTTGAAATGTTTACGCCATAAATTTTTGAGCAAATGGTTTATTTATAATACTTAATATTATTTGCCATTTTTAAAAAGCATATTTTTAATGTTTTCCATTTCAAAATTGTTAATTGTTATATATGTTTCACTTTGTGGAATATACAAAGTTATACTTAAATATTACTGTAAGAGGTATTGTAATTTCACTTGAAATAGTTACTTTTAAAGAGCATAAAATATATGTATAAATAAAGTATTTTGTTCTATATATACGAATATTATATATATATATATATGTATTGCGCGTGTTTGTATTATGTTATGTTTTCAAACATCATTTAGTATTATTTATTTATTCTCTTCACACAGAAATAGGTAAATAAATAATCTTGCATTGCATACAGGGCGCACATTTACCGCTTTGCCTCAGGTGAAAATATGTATAGGCATGGCTCTGCTGAAAGTATTTAATTATACTTGTATTAAAATCATATATCCTACCGTCCTTCTGATTCCGATCAAAATCATTTCTCAAGGAAAAATTGTTAACTGCACAATTATTGATGAGTCTATGTTCGCAGTATAGGTGCTCAGTATTAATCTCAAGCATAAAGTTCAGATTATTAAGATGTTTTTGTAAACAACGATTTTTCAGTGCAACTGAAATGGCAGTCACTTCAGTCAGTCTTCATTGTTAAGAGTCTTTGATACCCCACTTAAAATGCTGTCAAGTAGGAAATCATCGTCCAGGATTTATACTTCTCCCTCTTATAACGTTTCACTTCGAAAAAGTCTCAAGAGTGTAGAAAACATTTCCTTCTTGTTGATACACTTTTAAAGTGCTTCAAATTTAACTTTTCATCAGAAAATAAAGGATTTACTAAATTTTAAGTCAACTGATTTCTTGATTAAATAAACTAAAACGCAAAATGGTATGAGGGAATTTGCTATACTGATAATATTAAGAAAGCCATATAATTCTAATAAATCATTTTTAATGAGAGGCTATAACGTAAATAACCACTGGTGTACGAAAAGGCCAATGGTGAACGCGTCATTAAAATGCAAGATGGAGAAATTCAAAGCAATCCGTAACATAACATTCTTTAAATACACTAGCTTGTATTACTCAATCAAGAACTGCATTTATATTTAGATCGTTTTTTCTGGAGCATGTCATAATTTAATGAAATCCGAATAAAGTTACTAGTATTTTCAATGGAATTTGAAAACGTAAAATATTATTCATGTTCTATATATGATAATTTGATTGCGTGACTACAGATGTAATTTGATGTTCCTTTAAAGCGAGTTACGTAGCCGTAATAAAACATTAAGCCATAATGGTCATTTGCGATTTATTACGTTACATTCTCATGTGGTTTATGAATCCTGCTTTATAAAATAAATGAAAGGATTTAGGTAAAATGAACAGTTATTTCAGTGCAGAGAAAAAGTGACCTTTAAATTTTGGAATGTGACCGACAATAAGTAACAGTGAAAATATAGACGGTAGTTTTATGAAGATAAGTATTTGAAGCCATTTCCTGATTGTCAAGAAATTCGGGTCAAAACAGATCTTAAGATCTCTCAAAATAATAGAAGCAATAGCATTTACACTAATATACCGCAATGTAGTTTTATTTATAATTTAAAATGTTATATTCATAACACATCATGTCTGTTATTAATTGTTAAAATTTCTAATCAAAATTGCCGTATGTATTTAAAGTTCTAATGTAATTCTCATTGGCAATTTCTTGTTTAAACATAATTCAGAAATGAAAATAGGGATGTTATGCTGATCATTAAAATAACTTTTTAATTTTTTAGGTATTTAAAAATGTGCGTATCTAACATGTTTCATGAATCAGGAAGTACTCATTTATTTTTATTTCATGCATGAATTCTGGAAATTTTTCTACATTTTGGTTCCTAGTCTTTTTTTACATTTTGGTTCCTAGTCTTTTTTTATATTTGGTTCCTAGTTTCGATTTTGCTGTCTCTTTCTGTATGTTTTATTAAAATTTTATTTCTTAGTTTAAATATTGATTACCTCTTTCTTTTAGAATTGCGTTATTATCTTAGTCTTTTTTTTTGTTCTATTTTTATATCTTTTTCTGCGATGCTTGGGCCAAGGAGCTCTGGCCATTTCTTTTTGTTATGGTTTGCAATATGCATTCTTTTCCTTTGTGTTTATTTTCCTTTCTTCCTAAGAATGTACTTCGTTTTATGGCTGCTTTTTTGGTGAAAGCTCCGAAAATAGTTGATGCTTTCAATTTGGTTGCAAAACATTTTTCCTTGTTTAATATTTGAAAAGTGCTTTATTTACTCAAATAGTTTGGTCGAGTATGAATATAGTGCTTTTATTTCTTTCCATTTTATGTGATGTTAGAATACATAATAAAAATTCTTTTATGGCATATTTCCTGTTTTTGATATCTACATAAATTATTGATTATTTATTATATGTTTAATTCTTTTCTACAGATTTCTATTCGTTATTTACATATTAAATCTTAAAATAATATTTACTGCTATATGCATTTTAAATTCGCTTAGCTTAAATTTTTTTAAAAAATGCGTTTTAAGTATTTCAGTATATACGGTTTGGTAAGCTTTCAGTATAAATAATTTATTAATAGGTTAGCGGCGCTACTCTAGAGTTACAAAGCTATAATTTTCTTTCTGAGAAGAATTCATATAATGTTTCATATACATTCACATAGCAGTGCAGGATCGGATATGTTTACTTGACGTAACATTGGCAGGCGCGTTTCTGCAGGGAAGCTTCATATCAACACGCAGAGGTTATATGAATACGGACTTATTCAACATGCATCTGATATAAGGGTTGTGAGATGTAATTAACGAGTCACAAAAAGATTATAGAAGGAACGTTATCCAGTCGTATACCCAGCCATAAACCCTGCACATCTGCATCATTGGTTAGTTAAAACGGGTTCCTTTCATACTGCCTACCTGAGTCGGGAACGAGGCACGGCGTCCGAATATCGAACACACTACATTAAGGCATGCACAAGATACTTTAAATTGGATGATGAGTTATTTTTCACAAGTTAACGACGAGTTATGTTTCACAAGGGAAGGAATTTTCAGTTTACAGAAAGCCCATGTGTGGTCGGTGGCGAACCCCCATGCTACCCAAATTCATGTAGCAGAAATCCGTTCTACGCTAAATGTCTGTGTCTTATCTCATCAGGAATAATCTTACTGGATTCTTAACTGCTGCTCTTTCGTTTGACTTTTGATACCTTGATATCTCTGGAACACATGTTTCCACAGCTTCGAACAGATGTTTGCGTTAATACGAACTTCAGTTTGGTTCTACTACGATGGGGCTTAGCCCATTACAATTGTAACTTTCGTAATTACTTAGGAGTTACATTTGTCCAACAGTAGATCGGACGTGGTGGTACTATACATTTGCTTGATCGATCGCTGGACCTATCCTGCCTTGATCACGTCTGCTTGGAGGCATATGAAAACACTGGTGTAAGATATCTCCTCTGACAGTGCTGAAGAATTTATTCCACATATCGTAGTACCTGCCGGAGCCGTCTGAGATACGCTGAAAAATGTTCAGAATATTCGAAATTCCAGGAGCTGGAGATGGGAAATCTGTATTACGCTCGTGAAGGACACTTCAACCTCCTCTTGCGACCTGTTATTTTTGTGAATACACATTTATTTTTCTTATGCATATTAATTTACGCGGTATCCTTTCATTTTTGCTGTCTTCTGTGTTCAGTATCGCATGCAAATGTCACTACTGACACTTCATTGCTATGTATTTAAGAGTCATCTGGGTGCACACTACCCGTCTTTGGAATCTTCAAGCTTGGTATTAAGGCACTCGATATACCCGGCAGTTCCCCACTTAATGTATTAACTAAAGTTTTATGTGAAATTCAAATTCTAACGTATAAAATCTAGTCTAACATTTTAAAGTACAGTCTTTGTAGAAATTATAATAAAATCTATTATTTATTACATTTCTTCTTTAAATTAGTAAATTTTCTCTTTCTTTAGGAAACTGCAGGGAGTGGGGTTTAATTACTACTTAATCTTATTTATTAACTTTTGAGAAATTTTTACAATTTTTTTAATTTATATGTATTTTTATTTAAAAATCTAAATTTACATCTTTGTTTAAAAATTTACTCATCCACATATCCTTGCAGTGCAAATATATTTCATAAAGCTTGGGTTATAATTTCATTTGAATCTCGGTATTTCTCCTAATAGATGCATGCAAAAGACGAATTAAATCAAGCTATCCTAATACAATTTATTTCATTAAAGGCAATTGTGGTTGTTGCTTTCTTGGTTTTATACTTTCATATTTATTTGCACATGTATTGCTTCATGTGCTTACGTTGTTCTTCACCATAAGTTGCAAATTAGTGTCATATTATTAAAGACAGCATGTTTCACATACATTTTTAGGCAGAGCGTACTATATGTTCTTCCTTCACTAGCATACATATAATTTTGGCACCTTTCCAGAGATATTGCAGAGACATTAGGTTATTTCGAAGCAAGAGACACGAAAAATGAGCAATGCCTTCGCCGGGACTTGAACCACGGACCTCTCGAATACGCATCGAGCGTGCTGACCGCTACACTACGAAGGCGTGCGAAGAAGGCGGGAGAAATACCTTATAATATTATTGTTCAAACTTGTCTTTATACCTGAACTAATGAAGGCTAATAAATTCGTTTAATGTTTAGGCGGATAAAAGTCTTTAAGAGAGCAGTTTTCTTTAATAATGAAAAATAAACAACTTTTACAAAATTGCTTGAGTTAAGCATAGTTTCAAAATCAAGTATCATACATTTTACAATTAAGATTAATTTTTTGCAAGAAAATATCAATACTAGTCAACTGAAAAACAGTCCAAGTCATATGTATACAGCAATCAGTTTTGCGGAAATTAATATAAGCAAGTAATTACTATATCTTTTATTTTTAAAGTTCAATATTTTGAAAAGTTACTAGACGAAGATTTAAGACTTTTGATGCAAAAAATCTTACAGCAAAAAAAAAAGATAATTTGAAAAGCAAAACACGATAAGTAATATTAATTAATTAATTCACATTCAAAACCTTAATTGAGTTTGTGTTTAGAATATATGCTTCTTTTATTTTAAAACGCTTCATAAGAAGGACTAATAAATAACATGTATATTTCAAATTTATTTTTAAAATTAGTTTTTTAATTATTAGCTAATTAATAATGCATTGTAAAATCAGAAACCACTAATTTATTCTATGCAAATATATAAACTCATACTTCAGAGACATTTTTCAAGGACAGTTTTAGTTGTTTGATACATCGCCGAAAACATACATTTGTTGGTTAATAATTCTTAATTAATGCAATGTTAGAAAAATGTAACGCATCTGAAGTTTTTTTTAAATATTTATACACCTCAAAATTAATCAATACTAAAAAGCGTTTGCTTTTCATTGTACACATTTCAGCGTTTTTTCAAAGTTTTACTCGAACGACTTTTGCTTTAACTGCCCAAGACTATTATGAATGATATCTCTGAAATAAAACCATTTAAATGCTTTTAATTTTCTTCATATTTTTTATAATAATTTTATGCATTTCATTATATTCTATGTATATATTAAACACAGGCACAATATAATTACGCAGCACACAAAAAAATGTTAATTTGTGTGTTTAGTTTGACACCCGTTGGTCGTAGATAAATACTTTCAAGCACAAAAATGTTTTTAATTATGCAAATACTAATTTTTCGCATTTATAAACTTGAAAAATCAGTTTTGTAAAAATGATAAAATCTAACAATTTGTAATGTACATCATCAAATCCTATAGCTATAGTTAATAAAAGTTTATATTTATCCTTAAAAATCAATTTAAAAATTTTGGTTTCCGAACGAAAAAATATTAATTGAGATATTTTATTTTAAAATTTGAGATCATATTCAGGTGTTGTACGCAAATTGAAAAGCGAAATGTTTGCATTTGTACGTAACTAAAAATTAAGTATCAGTGATGAAAACAGAATAAATGACACGCATCGTTGTGCATACTGCAATGAAAAGTATTAATCAATACTTCTTTTCTTTTATTCAAAATTTGCATCTCATTCAGAGAATTGTATAGAAATTGTGTACAAGGAAACTGTATCAGGCTTCAGTTTTATCACTTAGCAAACTTATAATATTATTTGAATGAATTAAAAATTAAAACTTTTTTCTAGTTCAATGATTTTTGCTTGATTCTTAGATTATGATAGTATACATAAATTTGCCTGAGATTATTAATAACGTATTTTTAGCGTTTGCGAACTTATATACATTACTCGTGTGAAAATGCTTCGGACGTACCATATCTTATAAAGAGAAGAATGTTGTTTTCAAGTAAATCAAAAAATATAAAATGACATTAAAGGAGTAAAATTCACCTGCATGTTAATCTAATTAATTTTTAACCGACTCTTAATGCAAGCTGAAAATGATGTCAAATATCCCAAATTGAAATGAAATGTCTGGACCAATTTTGCTGTACGGAAGTCAAACTTCCTAATTGTTGTACATGAGTCAATTATTCAATTTTTATGATGAATATAAACGTTTACTAATTAGAAATGCAGGTACTGAGGCATCACATAAAAAGTAGATTTCATAATATTTTTAAATAATTCTTAAATAAAAAAATTAATAAAAGAAAACCTTAAAAATTTTCATTAAAACAATTTTTTATTTGAAGATTTTCGTCAGCAAAAGGCTAGACTTCTATAGACATGATGTGCACAATGTGCTACAATTTGTAGTATAGGTAGTGGCTTTACGCTGATAAAAGTTCACATAATTCCATAATACGGATCCAAAACATAGTAAAATAGTTTATTTAAAAACTAGCCATACCCGTCAGTTATTCTTGATGATGAATATTCTGACACTCGTTTAGCCTTTGACAAAGTTTTCTTGCTCGATCTTATGCAAATCATGTTTCATGGTCAAGAGGGATCACAAACATTCTTTTAAATTTTCGACTTAGAATTTACTTGCCCAACTTTCCTTCTCTTTCTTTGTAAGGTTTTAGTTTAAGCTAACAAAGATTTATTTTAATTTTGCCCTTTTCTATCTGTTCTCATTTCAACTTCCGGTTAGAATAAGCGTGCGTTTCAGCTTTATGCTAATTTGAAGTGGAGCCAAGTTCTACTTAAACGAGAGGTAGGAACCTCTGAATGTGAGAGAGCTTTTAGTCTCAGACCACTGTTACTCTATTCGACGTTTGTCTGACCGGCTAGTATTAAAATTCTAAGCCGTAGCGCTGTTACGCTATTACTTATTGAAGTAATTCTAAGTGCGTCAGTATTAGTTAAATCTTGCTACGAACCATTTAGTTTAAAGGCCAACCTCGCGTTATAGCTCTGTGAGCAACGACTATTTAATTTCTAATTAGTTTAAGTTTAAATTATCTGATTGTTCAGTTTAGACCGAAATGGCGGTCATTATTTTTTGTATCCCTCCCGAGTTGGGAAGTGGCTGTAAATAATTGTGGTTTAATAAAAGAGGATTTTATATCCTTCTTACGTATAGTTATTCCACCACTTAATCACAATATTATACCACAGAACATAGCTGCATTCAGCTCATTGTTCAAGATTAGGACTTCACATTCACGAAGATGTTTGCCAAGAATATGCACCGAACACTCAGTCCTGACATCTCATTCATATAAATTTTATGATTTTTCATTTATGTAGTTTATTGAAAGAATGAATATCGATTCCATGAATCATACTAATAATTCTCAACTAGAAGTGTCTATATTCTTACGTACGAATTCTATAGTTGAAAATAAGATCTATGTATTATAATACTTTTTAACCTTTGTGGATTGTTACTCCTCGATAGCATTAGGTCTGACACTGTTCTGTATTCTCGTTGTTACAATATTTATCAAAAATTAAATTTGAAGTAACTATTATCAAAATAAGTTTACATTCATGTACTGTAGTTTTGCTATGCCACATTTTACTTAACCTACGAGCTTGGAGTTCGATAAATTACGAAGATTTCGGGAAATGACATTCCCTTTCCAGTTATTAGAATTTCTTTCAAGAATAAAATTCAGGATATTTCATGGCTTGGGATCGATCGGTATGCTATTGCTCGTATGTAAATACAAAATAGGCCGATGGGCAATATTATACTATAAACTAAATTTATGTTAATAAAATTCGAACTTTATAAGTCTTACAACAGATCACGTTGAAAATGTCGATTGCAGCTAACGGGTTGATCATTAAGTAATTTGTGGTCACCTGTAGCTACCAAGGAATATTTATATTTTAAATCAACAAACACACGTATTAAATTAGATCATCATAAGCACAATATTACTTACTATTAATAAGATTTATTGCTATTTTTCAGTGCATAGCTATCTACGCATAGTAAATTAATTTAAGGAGTTTAAAAGTGTTAAATTTCGAGAATTTGAGAAATAGATCGGGAATGACTTGTTCTATGCAAAAATGTGATCCCTAAATGAGCAAACACACTGCACACAGTATTTTCTTATGCGATTAAAATTTCCAATAAAATAGAGCGGTAAATTAACGAATTTAGCTATATTGAGATTTTTATCAATTTTAGGCTCATTTGATTATGCACACATCTTGAATTTGGATGCATTAAATCATGATTACTGAAACTAATGAAATTAACGTTCAATTAAGCCTTATGGACAGATACTTAAACAAGAACAAAAATGGTAACAAAAAAATATCATCTTTAAATGTACATAGAAACCAAACATATTCCAATTTGTCCAAGAAAAGTAAAATGTTAATACATTTTTATTTACAGATAAAAGTTGTGACAGTTTTCTTCTTCCTACTATTTGCTGTATTCACCTATTTTTTAAAAAAACTCTGTTTGCTATACTATACTAAAATAAGAAAGCAATTTCAAAATTAGGGTTTTCAATATTGATGAAATTGATTAACAGAAAAAGGAGTTGGCAAAATTCAAGACAATGATAAAATCCGTGTATTTGCTTCTCATACATTCATGGTATTCTATTGTACGTATATTCTGCGATTTTTAATGTCATCATTTTAGTTTATATTCTCAAAATTAAAAAAAATGTCTAAGATTAAAACTGTTTTCTGTAGATAACTGTTTTCTGTTTCCTTCTTGATAATCTCCTTAGAGTGTTATAAATGAAATCTAAAGAAAATCGTGAAAGATTTCATTGGAATATTAATCACTTTGTATGTTAAATTCTGGTGTTTATTAAAGTAAATCGTGTTCAAGAATTTGCTTTTTATTTGAAATACAAGTGTTTTTGTAATGTTTGGTGTAATATTTTTAAAAACATTAAAGAATATTAAAACAAAAATATTTTAAGTACTTATTGGAAAGCGTTAATAAGGGAAATACTCAACGTCTTCCACTCCTAGAATTATACATATGTTACTTTATTCCGTGGTTTTGGAAAGAAACGAATTTTATATATAATTCATAATAGAGATGCCCTCACATTTCTGTAATAAATAAATAGTAAAGAACAAAAAGCAAACTAAATGAAGTCCCCCAAATTCCAAAATGTACGACACTTTGAAGTTAACAGTTTTTTGTTTTTACTTTAACTTAGGCTATCATTTATCCTTTCGCTTCTCCAAATGGCTCTTTTCTGGCATAATGGCCTCCTGCGAATATTAATTAAGTATCAGTCCATATACTGCCCGAAATGTAGCTTGCTCTTCAATTCTATGGCTATCGTGTTTGGAATGCTCTCATTCCCTGCCCATTTATGCCGCTGTCAACGTCGAGCACGTTTCGAATCGAAACACTTCAATGAATTCAAAGCCTGATGAATAGACTGCTATTCTTTATGGCATGGATGCATTAAGTTAGGGATGTATTTACGGGATGTCCTAAGAGGACTTGTAACAAGGTTACGATCGGATACTTCTAGATGGTTGCGCATCTCATTAATACCCTGCAGCACATTTACGATGAGAATGCTCATATTTGGAAGTTATAATCTGATATAAACAGATATATGCTAAAACTAAACATTTGTAGCAGCTATATATTATACTAAACAAGAAATATGTTTTATGAGTTGACTAAACTTCAGTATTCGTAAAAATTATCTGCTGAACATCGTAAATTTAGTGCATTTTACTTTATATAAATTAAGCTTATTAAAAAAGAAAATACTTAATTATTAAATTAAAAATTGTATAATTGCTTTAAATCGAAAATAAAAAATGTTCGTTTTTTTAATAAAGATCAGAACCATTGTAATGCAAGAGAAATTAAGCCTGGTGAAAAAGGTTTGAACAAAAAAATTCATGTTCCCAAGAAGATTTTTGATATTTCCAGGATTAAGTAAAGGGAAAATGTATCAAAATAGTAATACTATTTCATAATGGCTATTAGAACAACAAATTGAAGGAATTTTATTTTAGATCGGTATATTATAGGAAGTGGTTTAATTATTAGAGAATAATTTTAAGCAAATTACTTTTATGTGCCAGTTTTTTAAAAGGAGATTAATAAATAAAATATATTTCTTTGCATGTTTAATTAATGAGTTTTCTCTCGTTTTCGTGGTGAAGATTTATGTAGATGTATATAAATAATTTTTACATAAATTATTATATATGTTGACATTATACCATATATATATTACATTATTTTATATTTCATGTACAAAATATAAAAATATATAATTTATTTCGAAACACCTTTTTGCCGCGCAAGATAAATTTTGAGCAAAATGTTTAGTTTTGTATTATTTCCTCTTAATATTTTCAAAGAGGTTTGGGGAAAGAAAGAATTAATTGTTTTAACTGGGAATTTTAAGAAATTACTGGTAATTGTAGAAGTCGTTAAATTCACAATTTCTAGAAAAGAATAATGAACGGAATAATAAATGTTATTAAGTGGTAAAAGAAAACGACGATCAAGATACAAAAAAGTTTTAACAAAAATTTAAATAAGGAAAGTATTTAAATGAATGCAATAAGTGTAAAAAGAAAATCAAAACTGCATTCTAAAAAATAATTTTAACAAATTATTACAAATCGATATATGAATTAAAATCTTTTAAACGTTCCTTAATAAATGCTGTGAACTAGAAAAATTAGACCACTTTCCTCTGATGAAGCAGAATATTAATGTTAAGTAAAATATTTTCAATCTGAAATAAATTAAAATTCTATTCTGTGTAGAAAGAATTATCTACACTGATTAGATTTTCATGAAGTATTCGATAAATTTAAGATTTACTCCCTGAATATTTCTAAAACTTAAAAGTGGTTAAATAACTTAACAGTAAAAGAAATTTAATGTGACTCAGTTTGCATAAAGCAGCTAAATCCGGAGAAGGCATAAAGGAGCTATAAAATATGTAGAAGAAAGGAAAAAATATTAATTCTGAATAATTAAATACCACTGAGCATAAGAAAGAAAGATACTATTAAGTCGGTTGTGTCAAGTCAAACAAAGTTAAAAGCTGAAAAATTAGGAATTAACTTCAGTGTTAGTATTCCCAAATGATTGATTGATAAATGTTTAAACTCAGGCGAGGCTAAATGTGTGCATTTAAATCGATGAATGGAAAATAGTTTATATTAGGCAAACTGAAGATTCATTGGAAAAATTCAAATATGATAAATTGTTGAACTATTATGAATGATGAAATCATTTTGAATTACCTCTTTATGTCAATCTAGCATTAAATGTCAGTTTTCCGAAACCTTTAGATGGTAAATCTAAGACTCAGAACAAAGAGGCATAAAGGCAGTAAACGTCTTTCGAAATTAACTGGGACATAACAAGTACAGCTAAATGAGAAAATTTGGCAGAGTAGTTCTTTAATATCACATGTCGCCTTCCTTCTCCCCATAAAATTCGATACCAAACCTACCTCTGAGAAAATGAGAATTATGGTCTCGCAAAAGATAAATGTTTATGCAAAATATATGCGAATTGTTTTAAATCGAATATAGTTATTCGTTTATAATTTAGACAATTTACTTAAATGTCCTGCGCTTAATTTTGAATTTTGCTTGAGGATATAAAATTATTTTATCAGTGTTTCGGTATACAAATTCTGTTAAATATATATATTTAATAATTAAAAGCGTTTAAAAAATTATATACCTAAAAAGTAAAACAGTACTTTAGCATCTACTAATACAGCTAATTCCAGTATTCTGTAATTCTGATACTGTACCCATTTGAGTTCCCTGGCTCTGATGTCAATCAAAGCAAGTTATCAAGCAGAAATATTAATTTCCAAATTTATTTATAAAAAATAAAAACTTTATTAAAAGATAAGATTACGTTTTTCAAATATTAATAATATACCTATTTCCTAGTGACGGCCGTTTTTCTAGTATCATAGCAGTTCTGGTCCAGAACACCACGATACGTAATGTGACGATTTTATATGCTTCCTCTATCACCAGCTGCTCGGAGGACTTCGGCATATTCAAAATACCCTGCCTTTACATTTAGGAAAAAACCTTGTTTATTCTTTCTCTCCTGCATTTTTGTTAAAACTTGGACTATATTAGCTTTATCCATAGTTTACCCAATATACATAATATTTAACATTTAAATAACTACTTTTAGTGATTCTGAAGGCAATAAAGAACTGACATACATCCATACTGTATTCTCTGTTCTACACTGATTTGTCCCGTAGCCGTATTCATAACAACTTAATCATTGTACATCCTATGCACATTTAGAACTTAAAACTATAAAGGAGTTAATAACTGTTTACGAACGTGTTTTGTTTATTACCTGAGCTAGTTCATAAAAATCAATTAGGTTTATAATCTAGTTAATGAGTTGTATTGTGTTAATGGGATTCCATCTCTATTTGTTAAATTTTTATTGTATTCTTTGTTTCAATGCATATTGAAAAAATATATGCAAATCTTTGATCGCTTTGATTATGAGAAAAATAAAATCTAAGTTTAAAAAAAAAGAGTGTGAATGGAGGAGGTGTTTCCATACTGGGGTTACAAACTTCTAAGAAGGTAATGTGTATCTAGACATAGCAGTGTAGGGTTGAAAGTGACATGTGCATTAGGTGGAGTGAAAAAGGCAAAAAAACTGTTTAAGTTTTATTATTTGCTGACCCAACAAATGGTTCTTTTCAATGAAAAAACATAGTAAAAAATTCCAGCTCAATCTCTCGTCATCTTCGGATTCCACATGAGGTAAATAAAAAAATCAATGTTAATATTAATAAAAACATCAAATTACTTTTTAACAACATTTTTCTAATCACTTCCTTTTACAACAATTTCGTTTCCTGACCTGACATATGTTTGTAATTGGTAAGAAAAAAGGCCATTAAAAAGTTGCAGCTTAGTCGCTTTCAGGTTCCACAAGAGAAATCGAAGAAATTTATCTTGATGTCGAACTTCGTAATTTCGTAATGGCAAGGGAGCTCTCCCATTTCAAACTGAGAACCGTCTCTTATCAGTTAGCTGGTGATTCCAAGGGAATGTCCCAGCGAATCATCTCAAAATAATCCTCTGCTTTCGAACTCCATTTGAGAAGTACAAATTGTCAGATTTTCTTGCTTTCAGTATTCTTCTCAGGCCACCTTCACGAATATGTGATCGTTCATCTTCCATCATCCCCAATAGGATGTTTCCAGAGTGAACAAAATAACAGTTCCTTTGAATAATTTCGTGAACGACTGCCTTAAAATTTTCTGGCAAGAATGAACATTCCTCTATCATTCCGTGAACATGACGTGCTCCATGTGTTGCTGTCGGGATTTTCTTTATTTCAAACTAACATGGCACAAAAACTTTTATAACATATTCGGTTAGTAGCTTCAAGGTGTGTGTTGAGTAGGTGGTTCATACATAAAAACGAAGAATTCTGTTGGCTGTAGTGAGCCATCTTGAGTGGGCCACCTTCCCAGCACTCCTGTTTTCTATGTCTGAAAGTCACTTCCCCAAGGATACTGTCTTAGAAATATCAGAAGGTATTTTTGGTCATTACTGAGACCTTTTTTTGTAAATATCGGATAGATAAACTGGAATAGGAACATAAATTTTCACGGGAAGGCTTTCACAAGTTTTCAGGAATGTTCCTATTGTTCAAGAAAACTGTTGTGTCCCAGATATATTTACATAATCCTGTCTTAATCTTCATTAAAGATGACAAATAGGCAGTTCGTTGGTGTGCAACAAGCATAAAGATCAATGCAGTTTATAACCAACAATTATCTCAAGACGCCTAATTACGCAATTTTTCTTCCCAGTATTGACGCTCATTCCATTACACCACGGCAACCAGTTTAGAAAGTTCAATCATTTTCTGCGTAACAATGCTCATGCTTTGTCTAATGTCTTCATTGGACACAGAGTCCGGAATTACAAGCGCCATACAAACAGAACCAGGTTTTGACAAGAGAACAATATGCTCTTCCTCAACTGTAATCCTGTAAAAAGAATTTCTCTTCTTCTCATACATTATAATTTTATCCTCCTTTCTATCAAAGTAGATGCCATACAAAGACTGTATTATTGGTATAATGGTTGATTGAAATTGAGACCATACTTTAGGACGTTCTCTCCGCAGCGTTCCCTGCCAATAACTTTAGCTGCAATATCTTTAGATACGGTTCCCAGAGGAACTTACCTGATGCAACTTAACTAAGTTATGGAGCTTTTCTCTCAAATTCTTGAAATGTCACAGTAAACAGTTTCGGTAATGTCTTTGACTGACGGGTCTTTTTTGTTCCCTTTCCATAATAACTCACTTCTGACTCCAAAAAAAGTGCTTCATTACATCAGCATAAGAGGCTAAAACTGTCTCTTTAAGCTGTACTGGAGTTTCGAAAACATTACAAAAAATTGCGCTTCTAGTTGCGTCATCTTAGTCCAACATGACTGATAAAGCAGGATTGACAAAATACACCGAACAAACAACTAATTAGCAATAAAATGTCGTTGAAAAATCATGGAAGCCTCGTGATTGCTTACCTTAAGCTGGAAATAGTAGTCAGATTAGAACCCGTTCTGCCCACTGAAAGCATATTTTGGTATTAAATTTGATATTTTGGTGTAGGAAGCAATTTCTCGAACTAATAATAGCGTTTTGACAAAGCAATTCATGAAAAAAGCATAAAACTATTAAAAGGTCAGTACAGATATCCACTTTAGGTGTGGAACCTCAAGATGTAAATTTTGGTCTGAAATTTAAACACAATTTGTTCTAGCCCATTTTAAATTATATAATGGCCCAGACAATATGAATTTCAAATTTTTTTCCTTTTTCTCTCCACCCTAATGTGCATGTGGTACTATATACAGAAAACACTAGAAATGGAAGTGTACTAAGCAAGTGAATGTTAAGTTTAATAATAAATGTTCATTCATATAGGTAGCCCCAACAGGACATTGCTATGAGGACGTCGCTATGACATTGCAAACGTGTCACATAGTGACAATCTCAGTGTCACAGTAACGTTGTAGGAATGGCTTAATGTCTGTTTTTTGCGACATCCATTGCGACATTGATGTGAAATCTCACTGGGACATTGCTGTGAAGTCACACTGGGACTTTGATGCGTAGTCACGCTGCGACGTTGTTGTGAAGTTACACTGCGAGATTTATGCAACGACACATTGCGACTTTAATATAACGCCACTGAGTGACATGAATGTAGCATAATAAAGTACTATGAATGTAATGTCACTAACGATGCAAATGAATGTCACGCAACCCAGGATTACTTTCTATAGCGTGATGTACTCCTATTTTAGAGAACAGAAAACTACAACAATGTTTTAGTGATTTTAGTGATCCAGTAAGGAATTCTATCCTTCAAGGTATTAAAATATTTCCGTAATATTCGAAATTTTTAAATTATTGAAAATATTCAACATAATTATTTAAAATTTTCTCATCGTACTAAGGTTGTGTCTCACCCTCTTAAGTTCAGATAACTGTAATCCGTTTATGTTAATTACATACCACAATGTTTAGAAAATGCAGAACGTAGTATATATGATGCAAAAGGGATCATATGGTCATTTTCTAAGCGTATGATATCGCAAATACTTTTGAGTATTCCCTGTCCAGAATGTATATAATTTTGCTTTCATTCTTAAGAATTTAATATTTAAAGACACTTCATAATTTTCCAAAATTTCTAAATTGTATTAAAAACCGAAGTTCTTATTATAGCTTACTAAAAATTCAACTATATTTCTTAATTTAATACCATTTTTCCCTCTTCCAAAATAGAAATATTTAAAAAACAATAAATAAATAAACACTCTTTGGCTTTCAATATTTATAATAAATAAATTTCTTATAATGATAACTAGATTTCTTAATTTAAAGCCTTTCCCCCTCATTCTGAACAGAAATATTTAAAAAAAATTCTGTTTGGCCTGGAATATGTTTTTAATTATTAATCTTTTAATACTGTTTTCTGGTCTCCATTTCTGTCTTCCTTAATTGCTTTTCTTCTAGAAAAAGAGCTAAATTATATTGATAACTGGATGAAAGAAAAACGTTTTAGTACTATATTTATTGGATATTTTCCTATTTGAATACATTGCTTTATAAGGAAATGTTTTGTTTTGGATTAAAAGCTTTCCTAAATCATCACAATCATAGTTTCCTAAATTAGTTAACTACAATCTTAGTTTTCAAATTAGCAAGTTGTTGTTTAATCTCTAATGCTGAGCGAATAGTTATGGGTACAGAAATCAGTAGCTGGAAAACGTGGTTATGAAAACTAAATTACAGACAATATATATATATTTAGTCATATTAGTTATACAAAAGAGGAATTATCTTTCAAAATTATTTCTCCATTAACGAATTACAGTTTTATGAAATTTTTAAGCTGTAAATTTAAAATAATTCTCTTACACTGCACAGCTTCAATATAGTTAAATAATTGTATAAAAGTAAAAATATCGTTTGATGTTTCATTTGATGATTAATACGAATCACGTATTTTAAATATTTCTGCATTTCTTAAACGCATTTTTCTGTTCTCTTAACAGTTAGAGATTAAATTTAATACAGTTTTACAGTTAATAATGCAAAAGCATAACAAATTTTCATGAATTAATAATTCCAGTTTATAAAACAATCATTGTTACCAAAGCTGAATTACGGGAAATCTGTATTACTCACTTCTGAGAATATACACTATACTATAACCTTCATAGCAATGCTAAAATACTGTTAGTAGCTCATACCTTTCTGAAATGAACTCAGAAACTGAATGAACTGAATGATAAACAAAAGGAAACTCAGCTGTTATGTGGTAAACTTCTCAAGCTCCTTCACTTAATTAGCATATATGAGGAGTAAACACTTATTGTATACTGACTTGAATAATAGCAGTAATAAATAATATATAAAAACTGAAGATAAATTAAAAAATTATTATTAAGAATGAAGCAATTATCGCCGAGAAAAATACTACAGATGCATGAACTTTATAGAAACGCGAGAAAAATCAATGAGGATTCTTAGCTAGCCTTAAATTTCTGCAAACATAGAATTAAATCAGAACCTAGTTTTAACTTGGGCATTTAAAATTATTTTAATACGATTTTACGAGCAAAGCTGAG
>KK115684.1:89021-126070 GCA_000611955.2 Stegodyphus mimosarum
TACAAACATTATTCAGTTTTTTCTATTTAACTTAAATAATATGAAGAAATTCTATTTTTCAATGCATATTTTAAAAACGTTGTTAATTTAATCTAAACGAATCTATACAACACACAGCTGTACCGTTTTTAAGCGAATCAGGCACTTGCCAGTTATGGGGCATAAATACTGTATAAATAAGGATTTGAAAGGTAATAAAAATGTTTAGGAAACGCAGTTGTGAGAGTAGTTTCGGATATTAAAATCTGATAACAAGGCTCTGACGCTGAAATTTCTTTAAAGTACTTCTTTTTTCTTTAATCTGAAATTTCTTTAAAGTTTTTATTTGATTTTCTTTAAAGTTTTCGTTTGATTTTCTTTATTGAAATTAAAAATGATTTCAAACTGTAAAGTGGAAAAAAGGCATCAATTGGCATTATATTTTAATATTAATTTTATTCTTTTTACTGGAACATTTCCCTTAGTATACTTGTAATTGAAGAAAAGTAGATTATTTGAAGTCTTTGATAAAAAATGGTTTTTTTTTAAATTTAGATTTAGCACAGTAATTATGAAAACACTTTTATACACTTCATTTTAGATTCTACGTAATTAAAACTGAATTTCAGTTATTTACTTACGTTCAAATTGAAAGTTTTTGAAAATAGAAGTAATTCCACTACTTAAATTTGTAAATTTACAACTTTTGTTAAAATTATAAAAGTAACGAAAATATAAAACTCCGCCTCTTACATTAAAAGAAATACATTCACTTACAAACGTTAGCACGGATAGGAAAATGTTAATTTCCGGAAGCCAAAAAGAATTGAAGAAGATGCAATTCGCTGCATAGGTAGATGGAACTATGCAAATATGTTAGGTAACAGCCAATCGCGCTTTCATGTCAAGAAATATGCAAAAAAGGCAGTCTTATAAGGAGCCAGCTTTATGAAGAGTTACAGAAGTTGATTGTAACTGCTGATAGAAGGTGCTTAAAACTTTCGTAGAATTTATTTTCAAGACATACGTGTTTCTATAACTTCCAGAAGACGAATGGAAGATTCTGAGCGCTGGCATGCGCATTGAAGCAGGACAGTCGGTCACAGATGCTGCTCTTTTCTTCTGCGTTCATTATTCTCTAATTTCACGTTTATGGAAACAATTCCAAACCACACAGACAGTTGTCTGAAGGCGCGTAGACGGTCGCCCAAGGGTTACAATCCCCGTGGAAGATCGATATATTGCTATTGTAGCTACCTCCACACGTGTGACATCTACGTTTACAGCGTTGATTGATAAGGCGATATATGCCACTACTGTACGCCAAAGATTACACATGAGCGGAATGTACGCGCAGGTACCTCGAGTTTGTGTTCCTCTATCCATCCAATCAAGAGGGCCACGATTATAGTGGTGCTGGGAACATGTCAATTGGAATGTGTCTGATTGGGGCAATGTCATGTTTACTGATGAGTCAAGATTTGCTCTGGAGCCAGACGACAAGCGTATAAGGATATAGCGGGAATAAGAACACGCAATCAGTCTCAAAACATCACCAAATATCACGCATTCCGAGCCGAAAAATTATGGTGTGAGCAGGGATTTCATTAGGATACTGCACCGACCTGCACATCATTAAATGGGCTTCTTTGACGGCTGTCCGGTATCGAGATGAAGTCCTAGAACCCATTGTGAGATTGCACGCTGCAGCAGTTGGTCCTACTTTTGTTTAATCGACGATAACGCCAGTCCCCATAGAGCTGACATCGTCGATGACTACCTGGAGAGTGAAGGTTTAAGTCTCCTGTATGTCATTAACTGATAACTTACAAAAATTTAATATTGTTTTCATTTTTGCATATAATTATTCATTTTGTTTTATGCATAAATGTATATGCTACTTTCCAGCCGAATTTTGTGTCAATCAAAGTAGTGTTTGTTGCATTTTTTGCTTTTTACATCTTCGTGCTTAACTTTTTTAAGTGAGTGTATTTGTTTGTCCTACAGTAAAAGGTAGCGCAATTAAACGGAGTTTTTAGATCCTTCGATTGACTCTCCAGGAATTGGCTTTGTGCTATGAACAAACTTGCAAAGAAATTTATTTGTGTATTTAAATGCAGCAAAGAACTGAAGTCTATCCCATTAAAACGAATTCCATGAAGTTATATTTTACCTTAATATCATTTAATTAATTAATCTTTTTTTCGCCTGTATGGTGGCAAAGACTTCACTTTAATGAATCAATGTTTTATAATACGCGAATTTCCAATTTATCACAATGAAATTTTTAATTTCCTTTGTAAAAGATTCCTTTCTTAAATTTTCTAAGTTTTTTAAATACGATTGCAAAAATTAGTTTATTTTCGTTGTGTATTTCTTTCTGCAAGTGATAAGTTAAAGCGAAAATTTCTAATAACAAAATAAATATCTTGTTTGAAGAAGTGAAATAGGTTAATTTAAAATAAAATTATTATTTCAAGTAAAGTTTATCGGTGAGGCCTAAATCGATTTATAGTAATTTTCTGAAATAGGTTAAATTTTCTTAAAATACAATTTGAAATTCTGTTTCTTTATAAAATGAAGTAACCTGTACTGTTAGAGACAAATTAATATTAATTTGTACTCTTTTGTCCCAAGTGAGATTTTTAACTTTCTTCCTACATCAGTAACAATGAAATGTAATTTCCTTATTAATGTAATTCCTTATTTTTATATTATTATCGTTTATTTAAAAAATTAATGCTATAATTACATTCTCTTAATCTCTCAAGTAATAAATACTTTTGAGTAGTTGGTTTCATGTTTTTCTTAATATGTAAAGTCAAACGACCTAGTTTTCCTTAGAAAGTCCTCCACAAAGGCATCCCTCTTGTGTTTTGCATATCTAAATAACCTAACCTAACCTAGAAAATATTTGTTTCGAACTATATCTTTTAATAAGGAAATTGGGTTACTTTAACAAAACAACTTAAATATATTATGCGTGAAAGTGTGACATAATTTGCGGAAAAAAAAGACCTAATATAATCAATTTTAAAAATAATCTCAGAAATTTACGTAAAGGAAACACGTATAAAAGTTTAATATGTTAAAGTAATACCCATTTGTAAATAATTAAAAAACTTATTCTATATAATTAAAACGTGGTTATGGAAGTATGACATCATTTGTAATGTAACACTAAATAGCACTACCATTACTTAAAAAGTAATTATTTTGTGAATAATTTTGGAAAATAGCAGAACACAATGAAAGTACTGCAATAAAATGCATAAAATGAATTCCTTTTTCACATCATTTTTAGCATTAAAAGCAACAAAAAGTGAATTATATCTACCAAATAAAACTGACTCATCTAAAATTTCTAAGCAGTGAGACAAAAATGAGAGTAAACTTTTGATAATGCCCTTGCTTCCTCAGTCTTTGTAATACAAATAAAAGTTAATTACTTGTCAGTTCATTATTTCCTTTTGTTCATAGCATATAAATTACGCTTTTATTATTATATATGAATTATTACTGATATCATTGACATCAATATACAACAGTGCTTACCTGAAAATCTAGTAGTGATGACAGCTTTGGACAGAACTAATTCTGTTCGAAATTCCTCAAGACAAACAAACGCTATGCAGAGAACAAATTCTTTGGCCAGGCTCTCTTGATAACACTACATACGGTACAATGTGAATTCATTCACCACAGAATATATAGTTCAACGATTTCGAAGTATCACATTAATAAAAACACGTTATGAACTTTCAATATTTATAATGAAAAAGAAATAACTAAAACTGCAAGCTATTAGCATAAAAAAGTAATTTATTTAGAAAGGTTTATTGAAACACATAACAATGAATCGGAAAGGCAAGGTCAGCGCGCCCGAATACCTCCTATTAAAGAAGAATTACGTGAGCAAGGTTAGGAAAGGTTAGGGTGAGGGAGACTGAGAAATTTCCTGTGGTCTCATAAACGTTTGCTGAGACGTGTATGCGACATCCGTGCGACGTTCACATCCACATCCCAATGTGACATGCTTGCGACGTTGTACCATTGGTCACAAATGCATGTGAAGAAAATGTAGCATTGAGATGTCGCTGCAACGTCATTGCAACTGTGCTGAATGGGTAGTAGAGGTCATAGGTTTTGGTCGAAGCTTATAATCCAGATTACGAACTATAATACTGTGTAAGCTGCAAGGAAAGCCCCCACATTTCTGGCGAATGGAAGCCCAAATATACTAAGATATGCCAGCAGATACTGCAATGCGTGCTACCAGTTTTTCGGCGCTATCAACAGGTGAGTGGTACCGGAGACGAGAGCACCTATAATACTTTGTCAGCATCTTTGAAGTTAGAACAGTGTAGCCTGGTGCTTCCTTCTGTGTTAGATACTCTTTATATGGTGGTTTGACAGAGAATGTAAAGGAGTAACAGTGGGTGTAATGTTAAAAAACAACTGAATATTACTATGGGTTTGTGTATAGTGCAAATAAGTAAAAGGAGAAATTAAGTAACACACAAATCGAACTCGTGTGCTATCAGGCTGTCCAGAATTCCCTTGACATTTTTTTTGGTGATATAAGCGTTGGTACGGAATTCTGTTATCTGAATTATCTGGCAGTCTAAGATGTTGTCTGGATGTTAGTGTACAGCTCATCAGGTAATATTTGGAAGTTCCAGTACTACAGCAGACACATAAGTCTGTATTGCTTAAGCAAAGAAAATAGACTTCGTAAGGCTGCAATATGTGGTAATATATTGCTGGTTATGGCATGTTAGCTGAGGAGCGGAAGCGTAAATTTTTTATTACTGACATTGGGAAATAATAAATAGGTGCCACGGTCTGATGATGCAAGTTCTCGTTCGTCTGGCGCCATCAACAGAAGCGTCATACAGCAGTAATTTCATATGTGTACAGAAGAAGAAATATTATTCGCCAAATGCCATTTGCCAGACTACGTATATTAGTAGTGCGTCCATGTGCAAAAGAAAATTTGTCTGCGAGAACACTTAGACACCCTATCTACAGCATCAGGAAAGCATTTCAAACCCTTTATTGCTATGAGATTCCGAATCGTCTGCGTGTGTCTTAAATATTCTACAAATTTGTAACACATTGAGATAACCTGTATATTAAAATAAAGCGTGCTGAATTGCAGGTAATAACTAATCGATGCACGCGTTTTAATTTACTCATTTCAAAAACAATTTTTATTACGGTAACAAGGTAAAATTTCGGTTTATAAATGAATGTTGTTTTTGGCTTCTTAGTTATATTTCTGTGTTCCACATCTGGTAAGCTTTATTAATAAATTATGGGGGATCTTAAATGTTTTGTTTTGTTATAAGTAGAATAACACTGATTAAAATTTTCCCATTTTTTTCTACTATTTACAGTTGTATTGTCTTAATCTTAAAGTAACCGTAAAAGCATAATTCTAAATTTCATTGTGTAAGAACAGAGTAAAAAATCATCCAGTCATTTTCCATTTAACATTAAAATTACAGATCTTCCTCTAATACAGGAGAATGTAAAATAAAGGACATTTTCAGCAAACCTCTAATTTCTTTCGCGCAAAATATAAGACATCCACAGAAAAATCCCTGCCTTTTATAGCAACTGAGTCATTCAACACCTGACAGCAGGTAAGAGTAGTTGTTGCTTGCATAAAAGTGACCTTCTGGATATGAATACATTCCAGGCTTTTTAAATTTGTTACCTTTACGAATGAGAAATAGTTTTACTTTGTACTCTACCAGACTTCCTTCTATGGGTAATTTAAAAGAAAACATTAACAACAAAATCAAGAATTGGAATAAATACTAACTACTAAAAAGTTATAAAAGATACTCGAACCCGGATTATTGACGAAAAGGAGCACGAAGAAAACATCTGAGAGCGTAAACCCTAAATTAAGGAGTACCGCAATCACGTGCAGCAGTTATTGTATAGATTATGTGCTGTGTCCATAAAAGCCCTCGTTTGGCTTCTGGTTTCGTAACCGTTGGCCCTAGACATTTATTTCCACTTATAAAAATGTTTCAAATGATGTAAAGATTCATATTTTGCCAGTTAACAAATGTTTGAAACTCATTCTAAAAAAGGAAAGACAGAAATTAATCCAGATATTTAATTTTAAAGTTTCAGATAGCGCCTTCTGAAAATTTAAGAATCGTACAAAAATTGAAGAGAGACAAACATACAGAAATGTGCAAGCAAATAAAATAAAAGTTTATAAAAAAGTTTCTGATGTTAATAAATTAAGAGACAAGCATTGACACAGAGATTCCCATGAAAAGTATTAGTCAATAGAATTCCTTTTGAAAAGCAGATCTTATTCATAAACTTCTATAGAATTCGTGTTTTAGAAAACAGAGGTAGGATTCAAGTACTATCACATAAATAACTAGCAACGTTATTTTCTTACATTAAGAATGAAAAATAAATTTTAAAATATCAGCCTCGAAATAGTTTAGTGTATTAATTGATCGCTTAAAAAGCGATAAGCTTGATTTTATGGCGCTGAAAATCCATAAGATTCTAAACTTTAAAATTAAAAATCACGGTCAAATTTTAACAAACCGAAGTCAAATATTTTGTTTTACATTTCTTAGGATGAGCATATACTCGAAGTAAATGTAATTAATTGTAAGAACCGCAAGAAAGTACACAGAATTCGATTTTGAAATTTTTACAAAAGTCATGGTTTAAACTCACAAATTCCAAAATGTGAATATTTTTGTCGTGTAAAATATTTTTTATTTTTGGAAATATCTGTTAACGATTAAGCATTGGAAAAATAAAGGCCACATAAGGACGATCGTGTTTGTGGTGTCTATATTCTCCCCCCACCCCATTTGTTTACGATTCTTCAATCATGTTTATTAAGATTTCCACGTTTTTATCTTCATATATGGGTAGCATTTAAGCATTAGTTGCCTTTTATATAATATACAATTTTTTATTTAAAGTTTTACAATATCCTATGATTTGAATTATGCGTTTTATTAATTACTGTCTATAACTCTAAGCTGAAGCAAACATTATTTTATTGGTCTTTTAAAAAATAAAACTTCTTTTTAAAACGAACCTAGAAACTCAAAATTCATCAAATTACGATACACCGACTTGTTAAAATGTTAAGAATTCTGTTTGTACAAATAGCAGATGTGCTATGTAAACCGTCGCTAAAGCAAATAATGAAATCCTTCTTATTTGTAAAGAAACTAATTTGTGACTATGATTCATTAATTACTTGGCTTCTAAAATCCCGTTGGACGCTTTCTGAGTACCCAACTAATCTCTTCGTAACAACTTAATGCCTCTAATCTTTACTCATTCCCCTTTCCAGTTGTAAAATATGCAAGCTAATTTCGAGTTAAATATTTTCATTCAAGTTCGGATGGGCTAATTACTTTACACTAATAGTTTTCTATTCTTTTTGTTTTTGTTTTTTCGATGAATTGCCATTTTAAACTATGTTCACTCAATAAATTTATAAAGGAATTATTTCATTCTCTGTTGAGTTGTCAGCTCAAATATACCAAATGTTGTAACGGTAGTTTGCAGTCCACGTTATCTGTCAAAATATAAACTTTATCTGCAATTTGAGCAAAAGCAAATGAATAGAGATTTCAACCGTAGTAACTGTCACACTGCTTGAATTTAAATTTTTTTTTAAGTGAGCTCGGAACAATGTCAGTCTTTTTCTTTAATCTCTGATCTTAACCACCGAACAACATAGTATAGATTAAAAAACTTTCTACTGAAGGCAACAACCAGCAAATAACCATTAAGTACTGAATAAGAGGTTAGTTAACGTCAGAATTCTAAATGTGCCATAATATAATAAATTTTTTCATATGAAAGATGCCTTCGAGAAGAACTTCCTACGAAAAATTCATTTATATTAGCATCGCATATGTTAAAATAATTGGTGGACGTAAAAAACAATTAGAATCAGCTAACTGAATCATAAGTTTGTTTCTCTAGTTAATTTCTTAAACATACAAATGTTTTGAGTAGTTCACTTCCATTAACAATTCAAATGCTTTATTACGTAAGGTCAACCATAATGAGCATCAAATTCAGATTCACGAAGTATCATATCTTTAAACCACTTAAAATGAATTCCTTCTTAAAACGCAAATGGTGCTCGATCTTTGCAGACTATTAGCTTTTACATCCTGACGTTTCTTAGAAGATTCGAGCGCCAGCTCAAAATATTTACTTAAATTTTATTATTTAAATTACATTTTTTTCTTTTATTATTTATTATTATTTAAATTGTATTATTTACTTTTAATATTTATTATTATTTAAAATTTATTATTTCCTTTTAGTTTCTGCTTGGAATTTTTGTAGTTGTGTTGATTTATTTACTTAAATTTCTTCAAAATCTTAGCTGAATTTGTATTATTAAAATATTACAAGATCAGGAGATGACGAAAAATATTTCACTGAATTTAATTCCAATAATAAATCTGCATAAATATGCAAATTTAGAAAACTTCTTGTAATTATTAACTTTAGAAATGTCTTTAACGCAGTTGTTTTCCTAAATTTTTGGAGTGTAGCGTTATGATCGGAAATGTTACATTACGTTACTAAGTACTTGTCATCCATTGTTTTGGCAAGCACTGTTCCTTACTGATGACAGTAAATCCATAAGTTGCCAGGGACCTTGACAGAGCTCGTTAATCAGACGTTTGACTATCACTGGTGTCCTTCGATAGCGGTGAACAATTTCGTTTGGTTCCATTAACAATTTATGAAAAATATTTTATTGTATCACATCAGGAATTTGGGCTGAGCGTCACTGAACATATGCTACTGATGACTAGCTCCTATGATAACCTTTAACATTACTTAAAAAAATAATTTCAATTTGCTCCGTTGCCCCACACTGGTGAACAATGATTTCACTTACAATCAAAGAACTTATTGATGATTCACGACTTACATCATTGATGGGCTTCATTTTCATTTTAATTTAGTAATCTGCTTCGCCTCGCCACAGTGGTATGAATTACTGGTGTGAGATGCGCCTTACCTGCGAAGATTACCAGGCTGTGACCGTCAGCATGCAAGTCAAATGTGACCAACAGCCTTCGCGGCAGTGATGTGCTTCTGGTTAATTTCAGTTTGTAAGATCTGTCCCTGTCATTCTACATAAACTAATTTAGATCCTACGATGAACCTGGCGAATTCTCCCACAAACGTCAATAAATTACCAGCTCAGAAGAAGGGGGGGAATAACCCTTTATATTTAATTCAAATGATTAACAGAAAGGCACGATTTTTGTGCTTTACAATGGCACCGTCAACTTGCGGTGAAACTGAAACGTAGAATATAAATCAATTCAAATCTAAATTAGAATAGTCCTGGATTATCAAGTTAAATTACGCCTGACTGGTTGACTCACAAAAACCTAACAGGCGCGTCGATAATCCGAATGGCCAAGAGATTTACTAGCGTAACAGCGAGAGAGCAACGAAACGTGCGCTGGCTAACGAAAACAAGCTCTGAATAAGTCAGAGATTCCCCGTTTAAATATTCACTTCACTTAACTTTAAATTTACATCCTGGCGAGAAACTACTAGGGGAAGTTGAGAAGTTCAGGAAAAGTATCAAGCTTAAAATAAATTTCTTATGCAAACAACCCTACAAGTTTTAAAATGTATGTAAATTTAAAAGGGGCCGTAAAACTAGATGCCTTTTGATGGATTAGCAACTGCCAAACACTTGTTTATTTGTGACCAACACCATTTTGGTTATTGTTACCCTATAATTTAATTTGAATTTTAAAATTATATAAATTGCACTGCCCAGAACCGGTGATTTATTTGTTGAACCCAAGTTGTCTTCAGCCTGTAGTTACTATTTATCAACATATTTAACGGACGATTGTGATGAAGAGTCTTCATGAATACCGTTGTGCTTTGATTCATTTTGAGTTTTAAAATCTATATAAATAAATTGCAGTGCCTTCAGCGGTTGTTCCCAGACTGACCAGAGCAATTTTAAAATGTTCGTTCTGGTTTAAATCTTGATTTTACTTTAATAATATATCGAACTAATGTACACTAGTGGGCAAAACGTAAGCAACAATGTAAAAATTTAGCAGATAGCCATGGAATTGCACAAAAGGAGGTCTGGAGATCAGTACAATGAACACGTAAGTCAGTAGAAACGTCATGCGTATGCAAATATCAGGAACGAAACGTCAGAGGTGACGTGAGCGTACACAAAATGGTTGATGTCGGCGCGCGCAGCTGAACAGTAGAATAAAAGGAAGGACGGGGACGCAATTCAACATATTCACTGCAAGTGCCAATGAGTCAGTTCGTGAAATATGGCTAGAAGAAATCACCTGGACGACTTCACACGTGGAAGAATGATCGGAAAGCTAGAGGAGGGGCGTACTGTCACCAGTGTAGCTGCAGAGTTCGGAATCAACAAAAGTGTCGTTTCGCGCGCTTGGAAAGCGTTCCAAACCACAGGTACAATTGTTAGAAAGGTTAGTGGTGGCCGCCCGAGGACGACATCTGCAGGGTGTGACCGATATATCGTCCTGCAGGCGAAAAGAGGCCGACAGCAGTCAGCAAGAGCCATTGCTCAGCAACTCTGTACAGTAACGGGGCGACAAGTGTCGCGGTTTACTGTGGCCAGACGCCTTCACAAAGAGGGCCTGTGCGCCCGCCGTCCTGAACGCTGCATCCCGTTGAAAGTTGGCCACCGTTTACAGTGGTGCAGAGAGCACAAAAACTGGACAACTGATCAATGGAGTCATGTCCTCTTTACGGATGAGCGTCGGTTCAGTACCAGAAGCGATTCTCAACGCGTTTTGATTTGGAGAGTGGTCGGGACCTGGTTTTATTCCAGTAACATCAAGGAAAGACACCGTAACAGTGGTCCCGAAGTTCTTGTCTGGAATTATGCTGAACGGGCGAACTGAGCTCCACGTTTTCGACAGAGGGTCTGTAACCGGGGATCGCTATTGTGAGGAGATACTCCTTCTCCATGTACTTCTGTTCCGAGGTGCCATTGGCCCAGACTTAATTTTTATGGATAACAATGCACGGCTACATCGGACTCTTGCTGTTGAGGAGCTATTGGAATGTGAAGATATCACTCGAGTACTCCGAAGATTTAAATCCCATCGAACATGTGTGGGATGCTTTGGGGAGACGCATTACAGCACGCTTACATCCTCCGGAGAATAATCAGCAACTGAAACAGATGCTGATTGAGGAATGGGCACTCCTATCGCAAGAAATGTTTCACCAGCTGGTTCTGAGTATGCGGAGACGGTGCGAAGCAACCATTGCAGTGAAGAGAGGGCATATCCCATATTAAGGAACATCTGCTTGTTGTTCTTTCTCTTGGATAGACAATCATGAGTCATGATACTAATAATTCAATAAAGCTTGTTTTTGTTTGATTCCATAGCGTATGCATTGTATTCCTTTTTCAGCTCCGATAATTTCGTCATCCTTTACTTACATAACACTCTCCTTCATTTCTGCATTTCATGTCTCTCAGTTGATTTCTCGTGGAGTTATGGCAAAAAACCCTGCTGTTGCCTAAGTTTTGCACACTAGAGTACATACTTAAAATTGTCTTATAGGCATTTATAATTTGAATGCGAATAATGTACTCTTTTCTGAAGATATTATATTAATATTTAAAACGATATTGTGAAAGTGTGCACTTTATGGTTATAGTTAATTTGTAGAAAATTGTTTTCAGGTAAGCCCAGAGTGTTTACACATTTTTAAACAATTTTGGGCCGTTTAATGAATGTTCAAACTGTAAAGAGTACTTTTTTTAGATGTTCGATCTGATAGCCGTTTTTCTGCATTATAAATCTGCATCGTGCTTTTCATGAAAGAAGGGCTTTTCCTTGAAATTTCCAGGGGTATTGATTTCCATTTTTTTCCCACTGTGTTCCAGAGGTTATCAGTCGTGGTAGGTGTGGGCTTAGGAAGAGCTCTTAGACCAAAGGCACAATCGATCATAAGTGAAACGTAGGGTACTTCTCAGGAATACGTTCGAAAAGGTATATAAGCAATACCTGTATCAGCTTCATTTTTGCAAAGAAAATGCAACCGTACTTTTCGAAATATGACTTGTTGCTTTATCTTCATGAAGTTTCACTCTTTGAAAATCATTGGGACAAAACAAGGGAATTTTTTCTGTAAATTCGGAAGTTAAACTTACTCTTGACACAGAGCACGTTGAGTTGATTTTAATATTTGCCTCCACTTTTCTTATTTTTAATTTCCCTCTGGAAGAAAATCCTGCGCCAATCATAAACCCTTTCTGAAATTTTCTTTGCATTGATGTAACCAACTTTGTACATTTTTTTCTTTGTTTTCGATAAGAAATAGAGCTTTTTTGTTGCTGACGTTTACATAAACTAATGCTTAATCAAGGAACACGATGTGTTTCCAATTATCTCCATCTAAATAATTTTTGTTGTTCAGAGGCTCATAATCGGAGTAAAGAATCCATCGATTTAGGACAACAAGCTGTATTTAATAAATAACGAATGAAAAAAGCACACAGGAAATCACACAGACCATAGCAAATCACATACACACAGCATAGTATACCATCCCCGTACGCTCGAATGGCGGATGTGTGGGTAGACGCGATCGCTGCGCCATAAAGTTCTCTCGCCTCCACCCAACAGTTTTCATACAGGGTTCTAAAAATAGTTCTAAGGTGAGCACATGCATCGGCAAAAGTTCGTGAATATTATGCTTCTAAAATTTTGTATGATGTAATTCTTAATTTTTTATTTAATTTATTGTTGCTATAGATGTAGTTAAAGTAAAGAGTTTGCAACTGATTTCTGCTTCGGAGGATTCTTCTCTTGTTACTAATGATTTAAGTTTACAAACATCGGAAACATTACGCACCTTTCTCGGGTATACGTTGGACGTCTTTTTATTTAGAAGTAATGATGGATGGTTTTTTCGTTTAAGTTAATAATGTTGTTTATTTTTCACTTAAAATTTTTATTACCATGCATTTTACAGCATTTTTGAATTATGGAATAGAAATATGTTTTTCGGAAAGCGCAAAAACATATGCTTCAATTCATAGCTTGTTTACATGCAACATTTTATAAGAGGATAAATTTAAATTTGCTTACGATATTTTTCATTTCAAATAATAAGCTGTTGCCAAGACGTTTTATTGCAAAACTTGTGTTTTTTTTTAATTCTTTATCCAATTTGTTCTAAAAATGTGTAAACACCCTCTGTATTTTTTTTTATTTTTTGCGGAAAATTTTCGAAAACGCAATATTTGTATCCATCGACATATTACAGTTGTAAATAATGGTGACATTTCAAATTTTCAATAACATGAGACATGCTTTATTTATTAGCTCGAAGTGAACGAAAAATGTAGCAGTCGAGAATTACATATATGCGCATGGCGTTTTAAAGCGACAGAAATAAGTTGTTCAAAAACGTCTCTAAAGAAACTATTAAACCACATGTGCAGTGACATGTCTAACGTCTTATAACGTTACACATCTGTTTTTCGAAGGTAGTTGTATTACAGAAGAATGATCGCTTATTGTTCTTTAAGCAAATGTCATATTGATGTCTTGATATGGAAAGTAATGCAGCGTGTGGAAAATATTCCATGATACTCCATTTTACTTCCAAATAGCTTCAATTTAATTTTATATAACATTTCATCTTAAATAATGATTTTCAAATATCACAGAAGATCTGGGAAAAAATATGCTATCGCTGAAAGCAAAAGTAGCACTGTATATTTAGTACAAATAAAATTGAAACCATCAAAATCTCGCGATGTATCCTAACTTAATATTCGCAGGAATTGAAATGAAATTATTTAAAACAATATTTTTTCTTTGGGAACATACATGTGCTCGGCATGAATTTAAATATATATAGAAAGTTACACAGTGATAAAGACATTTGAATTATTAGTTCTAAAATATTTCAGTTATTTTATAGTAGCATACATGTAAAAGCTCTGTGCTGCAGTAGCTAGCGCGTTGCGCAGGAGCACCACAGATCCCGAATTCAATCTCCGGGCTGTGGAAGTTTGACTCAGCCTTTCATCCCTCGAATGGGTGATAAAATGAGTACCAAGTTCGCTAGGGGACTAAACACCGGACACGCGCTTGCGGATTAACCATGCCCTTTTTTATGAAATGTTAGTTTTCCTACTCTCCGCAAACTTTATACCGATTTGAAGTAGCAACTGCAATGATAAATTAAGTAACAGTTACGTTTCAAAATTTTACAACTCCTCCGCTCTGTGACAGCTAAAATTAAAGTTAGTAAACCGCCCAGACGGTATAATGGTTAGCGGAGCCTAATATGGTACAGAAGGGCCAAGGTTCGAATCCCGGACAAGGCATGGATGTGTTAGAATGTACAGTGTCTTGCGGCATGACGGCACTCTAAATATATGGCGAGCTAAAAGGTCTCTCGAGAAGTTGGTGGTAGGAGAAGAGGTATGAGAGACCCTTGGACCGTTTCCCCGGGGTTCTCTGCATCAAAATTTGGGGATCGAACTGAGCGAATTTGCACTGTCCCCTATATGGCGCTCTAGGCTCTTCCAACGACAGGCGCAGTTTTGCTCTTCTTGCCATGATGAATTTCGTGGGCTTGTTCTGATGTTACTATCATTCAAATAAGATAAGTCACAACAACGCAACACGAACTTAGTAAAGATAAATCTAAGCAGCCGTTCAGTTAATCGCTTTTTGGATTTATTCGTCATTACTTTCCAAGTTAGAATTACTTGACTTTCTAAAAGAATTTACTTTGAGATATGTAATTTGCTTCCGGAACTCTGAAAAAATGCAGAACCTTTCATGGTTCTTATACGATAACTTCCTTCTAGATGCTTTGTAGGTTTAGTTTCGTCTTTTCCAAATTAAGACATTCTCCGCACCGAAATCATTCGGCCATCATATTGCGTATAATTATCAGTTCCAATGTCCGATTTTCAATCAAGAAAGATCTCTGAACATAAAGCCTGAAAATTTGGAACTGTGCAACTGAGTACTGGAAAATGTTGTCGATTGTAAATTCCAGCGCTTTGCTGAAGTAAACCATTTGGTTTGGAACCCTTTCTATTCCCTAGTCAAATAAACTGAAAAACAAAATCGCGACAAAGATCGCGAGTTGACCAGCTTATGATCTACACCATGGGCAAAGTGTATTTTTTTTCTCAATTTTTGATACTCCATTCCAACTTTCTCATCATTGGCTTCAAATTTCCTCTTCTTGATCGATTTACATAACGTGTTGGGTCTTGTTTTGCAAAATGAATGCTGTTCCTTTATTTTAGATGTTTATCAGGACATTCTAATTAATCTTCCTGCTCTGAGGTTTCTACATAATGCTTCTCTCTTTTTTTAGCGTCTGTAGTCCATAAAAGCGCAGTTGTGAAGTAATACACGTTAAGAAATATTTTTGCTGAGCTTATTGATTTTTCAACGGGAAATTATAGCTATACGCTTATTAGAAAATTATAGCTATACGCTTGCCTTTCAGTGCATTTTTCTTCTGCTTCTTTAGACTTGCTTAAGTAACTAGTACAAGATTATGATGTCACAGTAATTTTAGAAAACTAGGATTCAATAAAATTGGCTTGTTGTCCAAGTTGAAATGGCAGACTTAAATATTAAATTCATAGTAAACTGTCTCAAATATGAGATGGCTGCAGGTATCAGACAATGCTGAATCTTTGAAAATGTTCTGAACGTCAGAAATGAAATTTAATTGCAAAACTGGCGTTTTATCGTCGGGATAATAAGATGATTTTACTAAAATACAAAACAGCTGCTTTTAGTCCACAGTGAGCATTTAATTCCAAACGTAGAAGTTTAACATCTTATTCTTCATGTGTAGTGTTGTAAAACCTTATATATTTCTAAAATATAGCTTTTTGAGCGCTTTGACTACCGCTAGGACCTACAAAAATAATAATTCTTTCCAGCGTAATAAAAAAAGACGCTCTCCGCTTTTGCAATAGCACTTACCTATAAACAAACCAGTTCATCAAGCAGAGCAGAACTTTTGACAACGCACTGCTATTAAACAATCCCTTCTCACCTTCTTTCCTTACTGCTAGTACTCAGGTAGATAGATATGAGTGCGCTGCATTTCCAGCATGACTTCGGTGCAAAATGCATTTCGTGATAAACGTCTGGTGAACTCGTATTTCAAGGTCTCTCCTTCTCACTCGTGAAGAGGTAATACAATAGAAAGGATAGTAATGGCTATAAACGAAATTTCCCGTCTCCTAGATCTTTGTATATTGAAAACATTTTATGCAACGCAGGCAAAATGGTGAGCCCATTTCGGTGGTTTTTCAGAGATGCTTTCTAGAATAAAAGTAAGACACCTTTAAATTTTTTAACGTCTGAAATATCAGAAGATTCGTTGGCAGGAGTTGCAAGAAATTTCTGCTTTCTGAGCTATCTCCAAAAATGATCCTCTTAAATGTGACATACTTTTCATTTTTTACTTTTTTGTCATTTGCGTTTATTATTCACCAGGTTTCCGCAAAATTTCTTTTAACAGCAAACTTAAATCTTTCTCCAATAAGAATAAATTCTTCTCCATGAATCTTAAATTGTCATTTTATTCCATTTTTCTTTTTCGAACTATCGGATAACCGAGAAGAAAGCTCTGATTAAGATTAACTTTCATAATTTGTAAAGTTAAAATAGTACTACAAGGTGAGCTTAATGGGAATGTAAAGATTAGAGCATTTTAAATATGGAACTCCAGTTAGCATTTAAATTCTAATTTTAAATATGCAGCTTAGCTCTGACTTCAGTACAGAAATTTAGTGAACATGATATTACACTAGTAGCAAAACTAAACGTCCAATATGAGGAATTTGCTTGTAAAGTTACGTAGACACGTAATTAGAACTTACATAGAAATCTGCTTATAAATATTACACTTGCATGAATTTCCCTCTCAAATGCAAGACCAGATTTGGAAAATAATTAAATTATAATATGCTTTGCTTTTTAACGAACTACTGAATCATATTATTAAAATATATGTAATAATTCAAATTCCGGTAGCGTAAGTGAACCTAAAAATGAGACACTTCGGGACTTTTGAAATATATTTCAGGTACATAAAGAGCTGTTTCAATATATTACGCGCTGTTTGATAGTTGATGTATTTATACATCAGTTAGTAATAGAAAATCATTCAGAAATATAATCTACACTGTGATAAGAAACAAATTGTTTCTTATACTTAGAAGAAAATTCTCCATATATAGTACACATTCTATTTAAACGTCAAACATTATAATATTGCACATTTTTATACTACACAGCAAGAAATGTGATTAGATTATAAGAAATTACAAAGAGTGTTGCAGTCATATAAAGAGTGTTACAGTGAAGGATTACAAAGCATGTTGCAGTAGAGTGTGCACTTCTTTAGTATCTGCAACCAACTTTCATTATTTTAATAATACCCTTAAAACAGTTTTTCTAGGTACACCTATATTCTGAAAATTTATCAGCATTCAAATTATTGCTCGTTTTATACTTCTGGCTCGTGAATCGTTTTTTGTTTAATTTTAGCGGTGCTATTTGGTCTGCACTGTATCTTTAGTCATAAAACTTTACTAAAAATGTAGCTAATTATTGCTGCGTTTGAAGTAGTAGGAAAAAGATTTCGGAAGGCTCATAAAACAAAACTTTATAAATTAGGGCATGACTTTGTGCTTAAAATAGTCACCACTTGTGGCGAGGTAAATTAAACTATAGCAGTAAAATAATGTTGATAAGTAGCCTAAGACTACACTCAGACAAGCTATAGCTTGACTCAAACCAACTTTACCAGCGCAGGAGTTTAAAGGAATCTGCCAGGGATCTACAAAGTCGTTATAATTACATTTAGCTAAAGCTGGCAAAATCCTAACAACACTACGCGAATGCTAGGAACTCTCTTTCTCTCGATCCCAAAGCCTTCAGCTTAAATACACTGCATGTAAATTTACATTCTAGTAAGGAATACGGAAAGAAGTTAAAGATCAAAATAATAATAACTAGTTAATTTAAAATAAGAACCTTGTAGATTCATTAGGAACGTTTGACGCAGGAGTTATGAAAAGTGAGCAACGCCCTCACCGGGACTCGAACCACGGACCTCTCGAATACGCGCTGAATATGCTGACCATTACACCACGAAGGCATACAAAGAAAGCGGGAGAAATACCTTTATACTTCCATTTTTAAAGGGCGCCTGGAGATAAGTGGACACAATCGCCAAATCCTGGTGATGGAGAATCATCATACCGCACCTTTTTTAGTTCGGGCACCTCTGTAGACTCATTAAGATTTTTTTAAAGCAGGTGTCATGAAAAATGAGCAGTCCATCGCCGGGACGCGAAACACGGACCTCTCGAATACGCGCTGAATATGCTGACTATTAAACCACGAAGGAATGCTAAAAACGCCGGAGAAATACCTTATAAACCTTACAAAGTATTTTTTCTTTATTAATTTATCTTCAAATATAATTTCTATTACATTTTTTGAATTTATTCTGTGTTTTGTCATATTTTTTGCCGAAAGAGGACAGTGTGGTTTTATTAATTTTGCACTTTTTCCCCTCTAAAGCTCAAATCCAACTTATACGTCTTAGTACTTTAAAAGTATATTAAAGAACTATGTTAAGCAACTATATTTTGAAATTTGATTTGAAAGAAAACTTACTAATTAACTTTCTTTCACAGAATAATAATTACCCCCTTAACAGCCTCTCTTGTAGAACACTTTCAATATACATAGATATCTAGTTCAAACGCGTAACGTCATCCTGCAGACAGGCTCGTTTTATCTTGTAAAGGACTTTCAAATACGCCAATTCATGACACACGCCATACCCATAAAAGTCTTTGCAGCCAATTGTCACCACTTCGATCTGACGACTAGCTCCCCTTCTCCAAAGTTTTCTCCCAAGTCTCTTCTCCCAAGTCAAGTGAAGGAGAATTTAAGGAACGTTTCTCCTTCTTTACCGCGTGTCTTCGTAGAATAATTGCAAACATCTCTGCCTAGCATTCCGGTGTTCGAACCCCGTCGAGAGCATTGCTGATTTTCGTGTTTCCTGCTTTGATAAAGCTAATATTTCTACATACTCATTATTATAAGTATGAAACCAGAAAAACTGACCGACCTGTATAACTTTAGAACAAAATGCTTGCATTTATGGGTAACTAAAATAAAATGACAGATTAGAAATTATTTTATTTTTGATATTAGCAAAATGAGTGGTTAACAGTGCTATGAAGATTATCGTTAAAAGTACGGAACAATATAATTTTCTCTTAGAAGGAAGTCTTATTCACAAAAGTTTATAGGTTTGGTTTGGTTTAGTTTATTATGACAAAGCACACTAGGACTATCCGCCTAAGGAGAGGAATGCCTTCGTGGAGAACGTTCTAAGGGAAATTGGCTTGTATGCACTTTACACATGAGAAACTAACAAAAAACCCCAAACAGCCAGCCCGTCTGCCTGGATTTGAACCCAGATTGGAATTATAAGTGTTCAGCGACATTACCGCTCAGCCGCTAGTAGCCCAAAATATATAGACCTCGTATTCTAGGTGCAGTAACAAGTTTCAGGGCATATAGCGAAATCTTAATACCATTTGTATAAATTATTTTGGTATTTGTTATTATTAGATTAGGATTCTAATGCAGTAAAATTGCCTGAGATTATTAATTGTGTAATTTTAGTATTTGAAAATAAAAATTTATTTATGTGAAATATTTCAAATACATATGCATATCGTATATAAAGGAATTAACAATTAAAGAATGTAACACACAAATAAAACGCAAAAGAATATCACTGAATGGCATTAAAATGAAAAAATTCAACATCCAACTAGTTTAATAAATAGGCACTTCAAAGGAAGCTTATAATGGTGTCAAAAATCTCAAATTTAAAAATGAGATATCGCGACCTAATGAAATACTCCTATCGTACTGCATTCAAATGCTTTGTGCTTTAAATAATGAATGTAACTGTATGAAAAGTCAGATTTCGTAACTTTTACAAAATTACTTTTTTTTAAATTAAAAAATTCTAAAATGTTAATATTTGTTTCATTGAAAACATTTTTGTGACTCGAAGCATATAATTATGAGAAATGGTTTAGAAAATAAAAGCCTCACAAAGACTTCTCTGAACACTATATATATACACAGTCCAGTCACATTAATGTGACCATGTGTCAAAAGCCAGAATAACCACCTTTCGCAGAGCGGACTGCTGCGAGCCGTGCAGGAAGAGAGTCACATAGGTCCCTGAAGGTGTTCTCTGGGATGTTGAACCATGCCGACTCTAATGCCGTGGCCAGCTGCGCTAGATTACGCGGTTGAGGATCCATGGCGCGAACAACTCGATCGAGATGGTCCCACAGATGCTCGATTGGGTTTAAGTCAGGTGAGTTTGCTGGCCAGGAGAGGACGGTAAACTCATCCTGGTGCTCTTCGAACCACGCACGTACACTGGCAGCTGTATGGCACCTCGCATTGTCCTGCTGGAAGATGCCATCATCCTGAGGAAAAACAATGCGCATGTAGGGGTGAACATGGTCCGCAAGGACAGATGCGTACTTGTATTGATCCATTGTGCCTTCCACAATGATCAGTGAACCTAGAGAATGCCAGGAAAACATTCCCCAGACCATAATGCTCCCGCCTCCAGCTTGGACCGTTCCGGCAATGGTTGCAGGGTGGTTCCTTTCAGAGGTTTCACGCCTTATACGCCAACGTCCATCTGTCCGATGGAGCATAAAACGCGATTCATCCGAAAACGCAACCTGTCGCCACTCAGTGGACGTCCAGCTGCTGTACTGGCGTGCAAATTCTAGCCTTCGCCGTCGATGAACAGCAGTCAGCATAGGTGCACGAACCAGGCGTCTGCTTCGGAGGCCCAGACGCAGCAATGTTCGCTGAATAGTACTTTGGGAGACACTTTTGGTAGCCCCTTGGTTCATTTTGGTGGTCAGTTGCTCAACGGTAGCCCGTCTATCTGCCCGAACGCATCTCCGCAACCGTCGTTCGCCTCTGTCATCTATGGCCCGTGGTGCACCACATTTGCCACGTCGCTGATTTTGGACAGTCCCATTTTGCCATGCACGGTACACTTTTACCACGGCGGCACGCGAACAGTTCACAAACTCAGCCGTTTCGGAAATGCTTCCACCCTTGGCCCGAAAGCCAATGATCATGCCCGTGCGCTTTTCGGATAAATCGCTTCGTTTCTGCATTACGCCAACGATTGAAATGTTTTCCGAAGCCCTCACACACCCTTTATATACGCTCAACTGCACTGTGCTGCCACCTGCCTTCTGTGATTGGTTATTTAACTCTGACATGGAAAGTACGTGGTGGTCACATTAATGTGACTGGACTGTGTATATAACGCCATTTTAGGTATATGTTATTACTATAAATATATAAAGATGCTCATGTGTGTAACCAAAACGAATGAAAGATGTATATGGAAGAGTGACACAAAGAGATTAAAATTTTAGATTCAGAAATTCAATCCTGAATTCAAATGCATTCACGTTTGTTAGCTCGACTTATTTTACAGTATATTGTGACAAATATCTAAATAAGAAAAGAAAGAATCTAAGCAGCTGTAGCGGACGAAAGTTTTACTCTGTAATCTTGCAGATTATAGAAAATCTGAAGTATTGCATTAATGCAATAACTTTAAAAGTCTTGTCACATAATTTTGAATCATAATGAACTTATACTGCAGATCATAAAAATCCATTGCTTGCTACTTAAGATGCTTAATTAACGGTGTGTTTGTAATGGCTGAAATACCTTGTCAAAATACATTTTCGAAATAAATGGAAAATGCTTGTCAGCTTATTTTTCTCATCAATTTGAAATGTGCTCTTATTGCGCGATATTCAAAACTTTTAAATAAATTTTGCGAAGTTTTGCTTTCTTTCTAACTCTAGAATGAAAGAAAAGAAATTTAATTAGCAAAAGCAAGATTCCTGTGTTCTGTCGTCTGAAAAGAATGTGGTAGAGTAATATTAGCTTTTATTGGGTACAAAATGCAAATTAATTAGGAATATTTTGTGGGATTGTTTTTGGAGTGCTTCAAGCAGCATTCATTTTCACTCTGAATTTGCCTTCTAATTAGCAGAGCATTCTAAGAAAGTGTTCTCTCTCTCAATGTTTTTAAAATATGGTTTTGATTTGAGCATCCTTTTGCGAGTGAGTTCGTTTAGAGAACTAATTTGTTTCTGAAATTCAGGCCAGGTGTTTGAAACCGAATAATTTGTGTTTAATAGTTTTATGTATTAGGAATTGGTAAATAATCAAAATGGCACAAATGCATAAAAAGGCATGTGAAATTTTATCCGTAGGAAAATTATATACACTCTTTTGCAAAAAAAATCGAAGCACTATGAAGAAAGCGGTTGTTTGAAATGAAATTGAATATATGCATAGCTCATACACATATAACAGAATGATTAAAAAACCAACGTCATACTACCTGTCACGGCTCACAATCACCCATTGAGTGTTCAAATTAGTAGTTGGTCGAACCGCTCCTGGCAGCAATGCATGCTTGAATTCGTCGAATCAAGGAGTGGTAGAGGTTCCTAATATCATTCTGCGACACATTCTGCCAGGCATTCATCAGTTGTCGCTCCAGATCTGCGATATTTTGTGGTGCCCGAATCTGGCGGCCTAACATGTCCCAGACATGCTCGATTGGTGAAAGGTATGGTGACCTTGCTGGCCAAGGAAGAGTATCAACTGCGCGGAAACAGTCCAGAAATATGCGAGCGGTATGTAACCTGGCATTATCTTGTTGCAAAATGGCCCCAGGATAGCATGCCATGAAGGGTAATGCAACGGGCCGCAGGAGGGTATCAACATATCCTTGAGCTGTTAAAAATGTACGGAGGATGACTAAGACTAAAGATAATCTGCTGTCATAAGAAATACCGCCCCACACCATCAAGTCAGGGGTTATAGCTGTATGCTTTTGTAAAACAAAGGCTGATTGAAACCGCTTACCCCGTCGTCTCTAGATACGAACACGGTGGTGATCTACTTCAAGAGTGAAGCGAGATTCATCGCTGAACAGTGTACGATGCCAGTCTGATAGCAGCCATGATGATTGGGTTGCGACACCACTCCAGACGACTCCGCCAATGTTGTGGAATCAAAGGCAAACGTCTTAAAGGCCTCTGTAAGCATAACCCCACCTCAGACAAGCGCCTTGAGATGGTGACGGTACCACGAGAGGTATAGACGTGGCAGTAATACGTTGAATAGTCTACAATGATGTCGTTGGGCGGTTCGGGCCTGGCGAACAATCAACCTATCTTGCCTCGCATTTGTGCTCCTTTGCCATCCACAGCCTTCATTTCGTCAGCATTTCCTTGTAGCAACCGTTGCTGCCATCAACTTTACACAGCAGTGTCTGTACGATGCAAGTGGCGCTACAGGTGACCACCCGGCTACACACAACCCTAAAATGCGACCACGTTCGAAGTCGTTTAGTTGTCTGTAAAGTCTTTTATATCGTCGTAACGTCATCTTTAGTTGCTTCTTTACAGAATTAAATGACAGCAATAAGAAAAGATAAATTCTCAACCTCTGTTACTGCTTTTATACTTTTGCGAATTGCGCACTAGGAATGCACGCTATGATTGCAATTCCTGTTCATTTGCCTTGACACTTTGATCATTTGCATGTTCGATTAAGATGTGTTTGCATACCAAATTCTGTCACGATCGCAAAAGTCCTTCTTAGTGCTTCGATTTTTTTTTGCAAAAGAGTATATATATATATATATAGAGAGATAGAATATGAACTCACTTCCAAACGTTAGGCACGAAGATGTAAAATGCAAAAAAACAACAAATACTGCTTTATTTGACACAAAAGTCGGCAGGAAAGTAGCATATATATTTATGCATAAAACAAAATCAGTAATTATATACCGAAATGAAAACACTCTCAAATTTTTGTAAGTTATCAGATAATGACATACTGGAGACTTAAACAGAATTTAGTATAAAGTGAAAATAAACAACACAAAATGACAAAAAGTACAATAATAGGGTATGTGTTTCCCCTTCATCTGTATACCAAGTTTACATCTTGTGACCATGCTTTCAATTAGGTGGTCAACCACCGTACCACTGTAATCGTGCCCCTCTTGATTGGACGGATAGAGGAACACAAACTGGAGGTACCCGGGCCTACAGTCCACGCATATATAATCTTCGGCGTACAGTAGCTGCAGATATCGTGTTACCAATGGACGCTGTAACCACAGATGTCACACGTGTGGAGGTCGCTCTGCGATTCCGCTTGGCTACAATAGCAATACATCGATCTTCCGCGGGGGTTGTAACCCTTGGACGACCGGCTACGGGCCTTCGGACAACTGTCTGTGTGGTTTAGAATTGTTTCCATAAACGTGAAATTACAAAATGATGAACGCCGAAGAAAAGAGCAACATCTTTGATCGACTGTCCTGCTTCAATGCGCCCCAGAGCACACCAGCGCTCGGAATCTTTCATTCGTCTTCTGGTAGTCATAGAAACATGTATGTCTTGAAAACAAATTGTACGAAAGTTTTAAACACCTTCTATCAGCACTTACAATCAACTTCTGTAACCCTTCATAAAGCTGGCTTCTTATAAGACTGCCATTTTTGCATATTTCTTGACATGAAAGCGCGATTGGCTGTTACCTAACATATTTGCATACTTTCATCTACCTCTGCAGCGAATTGCATCTCTTCAGTTCTGACTGGCTTCCGGAATTTAGCATTTTCCTCTCCGTGCTTAACTTTTTGAGGTGAGGGTGTATTGTTGCGTTGTACGTATTCGTGGATTTGGAGTAATTGGTAACATTTGAAGAAGAATCAAAACACAATTTATTCGCAAGTGTTACACAGGACAATTCCAAACATACGTCTGCAGTCGTGGAAACACTACGATAAACACCCTGAAACAATCAGGAACATAGCCTTTAGGCTATAACAATGAAAGTTTCACGGCGAAGGACTAAGTATATTTCCCGACTCGGTCAATTGCTCTCAAACTAATCTCTAAACTCAAGATATTAATACACTACCGAATTCAATATACTACTATTACTCCGCGTACAGAAAGGGTATATATAACTTTTAACCTACCTTCGAGAACATTTCCGAGGAAAACAGCTAAGAATGCGTTACGTATGCCAAACTGACCTTTCAATAAGAATATAAAGGAAAATCATCAAATCATTCTTATAAAAAATCCCACTGTTATTATTATAACACTGTTTAATGCTAAAATATAAATGCTGTGGAAGAAATGTATGCGGGACAGAAAGGAAGCATTCACATGATGCTGTACATAAGTGTTTTTATCGTATTCAGATCAAAAGCAATTTTTCAGCATTTGCTCTAATGAGTCCTATCTTTGTTTACCAGTCGATCCAGTCGATTTACCCTTCACGACATTAGTCGATTTAGTAGGTTCTTTGCTTTTCACGAGTAGATACCGTCATAATCGATATACATTATGCAGTTTCTAAGTCTCAAGTGTATATGCTATCTTCATACTTTTTAATAATCCCTGTTTTACCTCTATAGTGATCCTGACAGTGTTCTTCGTTGCTTGACTTTTCTCATTAACTTTTTCTAAAACTCACTGTTTATGAATGTACAAATTTTCCCCAAAAAATCACAGAATCTTTTGAAAATTTGGAGTTATAGCGCGAATTATTTACGGCATGGTAGCAATAAGCCTATTGACAGTCATGGGAAGTCGTAGTATTGTCTCAAAGATATAAACAAGTGCAGTGCAAGCAGCCATGTCTAGTCTAACTCCAGTCGTATTGTAAACAGATACTGTATTCTAAAAAAAAATTTTCGCCTTCAAACAAGACGTATGCCAAATGGGGTATATTTTAAAGCGGACGTATACCGGCGTACCACTATATTCCAACTACTAATTACCACCAAACTTGCTAAAGGAATTAAGACCACATCAGCGGTTAAAAAATGAAGGTCAAAACGGAGATGAAAGCAAATAACGATTTTCCCCTAAACGAAGCTGATAAAAGACTTAGCAAATCAAGTACATATCAATATGGAGAAAGACTCAGTTTTAAGAGTATTAACGCAGCAGTTTTGTGACTCAGTTATTAGAAGCAATGACCACTCCAATGTAGCGCAATGGTTTTTTGAGTTTCCTGTCAAATATTATGAAACAGCAGATTTGCACATAAAAAGGGAATCACATCTGATACGGAAGCCTGCTGTCAGTTATCTGATATTACTAGAGAAAGAAACAGTAAACATGGATAAACGACACAAGAATAAGAAGACAAAGTAATTTTCAAGCTGTCAAGTTATGTCTGGTGTTATGAAGATATCTGTCTAAAGAACTGCTTGACACCAGATGTGGTCACAGGGAATAAATGAGTAATTTTTTCAACCGAAAATAGAAAGCTAATTATTCATAACATCAAAATGACTTCCTGAATTGCTGTGTTAAAAAGAGCGCAAAGATTTAAATATAGCAAGAGACGAAGATGCCGCAGAATCCCCGTAACCCCAGATTAATCCTCTAAAAAACATTTAATATTAGAAATATCAATTTTGTGCGTTTATGTATTGCTTTCTTCACCTGATGCTGCTTTTCGAGATTATTTTTGATAGATATGCTTTAAAAATGATGAAGCATAAAACGATACATCTGAAAGGCTAATATAAAACCGTTTAATCATGAATAAATGCATTACAAGGTCATGCAGTATAAAAAGCTTTTTGAAGCTTTAGCTATTCTTAATTTTATTTCGAAAGCTTTCTAAGGAAAGGACATCAGAAAGTGTGTATCACGTATAATGTTGTCACAAATGTGATGTTTTTGTTGTATGTTGTTATTTATTATGTATTAGTTGGCTATATATGTTGGTATTTGTTCATTGTAATTACATGTTGCAGAATTTAAATTAATTACAAACACATTTTTATTGAAAAGAGTTGAATGAACAAGCAATGAATTAATGAGTTAATTGCTAATTTTACTGCAATTATGAAATTTTGTACTTTTTAAACTTTTATGTGATTTCCTTAAAACATTTCTTTTGCGTAATGGGAACGATTATGTCTCTGCATATTTATTGACAGGTTTGTATGTTTCGAAAGAAAGTATTAAAATTTAATATTAGTCTTCGTGTACCATATAAAATGAATCATGAATGGATGGATGATTTATGGAGATTTGTATTTCTAATACCATGTGCGCATTTTCATGGGCTGGGTTATGAAGATTAATCTCCCTTGTTCCATTCGCAAGTTACCCATCAGAATGAAAGTCAATAATGCGAGTAAAACGTGCCACCCTCAGCCTCTTTTCAGTCTGGCAGTAGAAGATATTTCTTGTATGATACTATTGGGAAACAGAAAATGCCTTTTCCGTTTCTTCCCGTAAAATTTGGTCTTATGGAACAGTTTGCGAAATAATTCAGAAAAAGTGACCAGTTATAATATGCTGTGTGAGCACCTCCATGTTACTTTTCCTACGAGACGCCCAAGCTAAACGGAAATGTTTTCCGCAGTCCAAGCATCAGAAAATTAATATTAGATAAAAGCTTTTAACTTTTAAGGAATGTTGTTGAACATGAAACTTCTTGAGTTATAAGAAGTTCAATTATTAAGATTTGAGCATTTCAATAAGGATTTGATTCTATGACCGTAATTGAATACTTATTACAAAAACCGGAATCTTTAACCTCAGGCACTATAAAACGTAACTCTGGATGTTCATACTTAGGTATTTTTCGAAACTTTTGATGCAAGAATGACTACAAAAATGGCAAAAAGGAACCTCCATCACTGACATGTGCCATAATTGATTATCGAGGAAATGCAGAGATATTACTGAAGAGAAACGGCAAGAAATAATGCGAATACCAATTGACTGAATAATTGAGTTTTTACATTAAAAGTGATTTTAATATTACAATAGAAGAGAAACACGCCAATGTGACAATCAAATTCGCTGAAAACAATCTTGTATTTGGCGTACATTTACTAAAAACAATCGATTTCGACGGCTATGAGGAGGGACCTGTAGCTGCTCTCGAAATCGATTGAGTGTTTTTAGTAAATGTACACCAAATACAAGGTTGTTTTCAGCGAATTTGATTGATTTTAATATTTTTGTAGATATATTTTTCATTTACGTCTTTTATGAAGCATTGTCTGAGAAAGTGAATAAATGCACTCACTTCCAAAAGTTAAGCACGGAGAAGAAAATGCTAACTTCCGGAAGCCAATTAGAATTGAAGAGGGTGCAATTCGCTGCAGAGGTAGATGGAAGTATGCAAACATGTTTGGTAACAGCCAATCGCGCTTTCATGTCAAGAAATATGCAAAAATGGCAGTCTTATAAGAAGCCAGCTTTATGCAGGGTTACAGAAGTTGATTGTAAGTGCTGATAGAAGGTGTTTAAAACTTTCGTACAATTTGTTTTCAAGACATACATGTTTCTATGACTACCAGAAGACGAATGAAAGATTCCGAGCGCTGGTGTGCTCTGGGGCGCATTGAAGCAGGACAGTCGATCAAAGATGTTGCTCTTTTCTTCGGCGTTCATCGTTTTGTAATTTCACGTTTATGGAAACAATTCCAAACCACACAGACAGTTGTCCGAAGGCCCGTAGCCGGTCGCCCAAGGGTTACAACCCCCGCGGAAGATCGATGTATTGCTATTGTAGCCAAGCGGAATCGCAGAGCGACCTCCACACGTGTGACATCTGTGGTTACAGCGTCCATTGGTAACACGATATCTGCAGCTACTGTACGCCGAAGATTATATATGCGTGGACTGTAGGCCCGGGTACCTCGAGTTTGTGTTCCTCTATCCGTCCAATCAAGAGGGGCACGGTTACAGTGGTGCCGGGAACATGTCAATTGGAATGTGTCTGAATGGGGCAATGGCATGTTTACTGATGAGTCAAGATTTGCTCTGGAACCAGATAACAAACGTATAAGGATATGGCGTGAACAACGAACACACAGTCAGTCCCAAAACATCACGCATTCCGAGGCGAAAGCATTATGGTGTGGGCAGGGATTTCATTAGGATGCCGTACCGACCCGCACATCTTTAAACCGGGTTCTGTCCGGTGAAGTCCTAGAACCCATTGTGAGATTGTATGCTGCAGCAGTTGGCCCTGCTTTTGTTTTAATGGATGATAACGCACGTCCCCATAGAGCTGACATCGTCGATGACTACCTGGAGAGTGAAGGGATTGTGCGTATGGCGTGGCCAGCATATTCGCCCTTAATCCCATTGAAAATCTTCGGAAGAGATATCGGCTGTGCTGTATCTTCACGTTTCCTACTTCCAGCCACTCTTACTGAGCTGTAAACTGCTCTACAAGAAGAATGGCGATTGCTTAATTCTGTGGTGGTTGACCACCTAATTGAAAGCATGGTCACAAGGTGTAAACTTTGATACAAATGAGGGGGGATCATATACCCTATTAATGTCCTTTTTTCATTTTATGCTGTTTATTTTCACTTTATACATAATTCTGTTTAAGTCTCCAGTATGTCATTATCTGATAACTTACAAAAATTTAATATTGTTTTCCTTTCTGTATATAATTATTGATTTTGCTTTATGCATAAATATATATACTACTTTCCTGCCGAATTATGTGTCAATCAAAGCAGTATTTGTTGATTTTGTTGCATTTTACATCTTCGTGCTTAACTTTTGGAAGTAAGTGTATATTTTAGTAAATAATACACAGCATTCTATGGTGAAGTAGTTTCGTTGGATATATTTTTTATTTTTCTTTTTTATTATAAACTCCAGCGAATCTATGCACGATTGAATATTATTATGCTCACTACCCACAAGAATAATTCAAAACAAATTTTTAATACACATTGCACAAATTGGTATCCATTTTATTGTAAGTGACGATGAGTTACTCTAATGATTGACAACATGCTTCAATAGTTTTGGTGCTTGTAATGATCATATCCAATATTACAATTGAAAAATTAAGTATGACCTAATAATGTGAAGCATTATTTGCATTTTATTACAGGTCTTATAATTTGATATTTCTTGGTTAATGAGGGATTGACTGCACTTAGTTGGTGATTTTGAGAATGATAATCAGAATGCCAATAATCATCATAACGATATTTGTGTGTAAAAACATTTGTCTAATAATGAAAGCATCAATTAAATTGCCCATAGTTCATCACATGAACACTTATGTATTCAGTTCAATACGTACATTTGCCCTTGAAAATTTGCTAGTGAGATTATTACCATGTCATTATGCAGGGATATAGAAGTTTTAACATGCCTTCCAGACGTGAAAGTGGTTAGTGACTCTGACAACCTTACCGAAGAGCTCGGGTTCGAATTTTGAAGACAACATGAATGTAATTTGTCCATTCCTTCATAGGAAGCAACAGTGGCCCACCTATTAATTGCCTCCATAATAAAGTAACCACCGATTACGTCCTTTGTGGTTGCCAACGGCTAGAGTCCGCCATTGGATGAAAAAAAAAGCATTAAATAAAGAACGTAAATAGTAATTCTCATGCATTATATCGTAACAAATAAAGAAGTCGAAGGCAATCATGCATGTATTTATAATGGTGGTGTTCTGGACGTAACTTAATAAAATAATTGTTTTAGTGTTCGCGTGGTTGAATACATTTTTTAAATAGCTTTAAATCTAATATAAGCATGAAGAACATTCATGCATCATTTTAATGAGAAAATCCTTTATTTTTAATAGTTATCTTGTAACTGAGATGAATATTTCCGCCAGCATTGTGTTTTTGTCTATCGCTCTAAAATTAAGTGATTTTAAACAACGAAAGAAAATTTAAGCTGCGGAAGAGAGAGCTTTCCGAACTTCGAACAGAGCGTTGAAATTTTAATTGAACCTGTCATTGATTACTTTTTAGTTAGCTTTCATTCGTTGCGTGTTAAAAAGCTTGTTATCATAACAGTCAGGTTCTTAATAATTAATGTTTGTTAGACTTGGAAATGATTCAGCATCTATTGAATTCTTAGGGCACAAGCAGCGATATTTCAATTTCTGTTAGGCCTACGAAATGTATAATCTAAAATATCAACAAACGTTTTAATTGCATTTATACCATTGGTTGTAAACACTTTCGTGCTACTGGATTTGAGTCCAAGATGAGATGAAAATTCATCCGGTATCTAACAAGGTTACTTAATGTTCAAAGTTAGTGCAATTATAATGTAGCTTTATAATTTCAAGGTAAAAAATTTATAAGACGGTAAAAAATTTAAATGGAAGATTAATGTTACAAAGCATTTTAAATGACATTCGATCAATTTTTATTAATCGTGAGTGGCATCAATAAATAAGTCGTACATAAAGATTATTCGTTCTTCTTTACGTAAATCGAAGTAAAAAATAAAATCTACAGCATTTAAATATTATTCAATATTCTTAAACATATATAATTATATTAACAAACGATTTAAATTTTTTAGTTAAAATAGATTAGTATTTTAATCGGTTTTTAATGAAAACCGAAACGTAAATATCAAATTGAGATATTTCAGTGGAACGTTAATTGGGGTGCAGCAATGAAAAGTAATTAGAAATGAGATCTGGGATGTTCAAGTACTTTTGTTCGAAAACGTCCAGCGAAATTAAAAATAATTAATTTTTATAATAACAAGGAATTAAAAATCAGCTGTCTCGATTGTGAAGCAATTACTTTTCTCTTGTTTTTCATAATCATCGGCATATTAAATGCTTTTTGAAAAATGTTACCATAAAATATCTCGGTTTCAAGACACTCTCAGTCATTTTACAGCTCGACCAACTGTGGGTTCGGTAAATTTTTCATGGTATCTGCAATGCGTGCTTGCGTGAATGCATGCAATAATGCAAAAACGAAGCTTTCAACATATAATATCGAAATGTGTCTGTCCCATTTTTGCGGCCCTATTAAGCTCTGAAATAAGAAAAGGACGAAGGTTCCCCTAAGTTTGGTAGTTGATGTCTTTGCCTCCCAGATTTGTCCTCCTCTGATTTAATGGATTGCTTGAGGAAATTTATTATTTACAGCTTCTTAGAAATGGGCCTCAATTACATCTGGATAATGATGTTAAAAACCAAATAATACTCTTTTAGTTTTTTTTTTTTTTTTTTTTTTTTTTTCTTTTTTTTCAATTTTCCTCTCATACTATATGTATTGCATTCTCTCCACTGCAATAACATAAATGCATAATTTTAATGTGAAAACATTTTCCGCAAATAATACAAAAATTTTATTTTATAAGTGCAGGATTATTATTCTTTTTGTGATTCATGAGGTAAACTAAACTACATATTCATAAATATTGAGAAAGGAATTTTTATAATAAAATCTCCATCCTTCCCATTCGTACTCAAATATTATTCTCACTGTTAATTTACTTTTAAAATTTGGAAACACAAAGTTTTATGGTATTGATAGTCTCATAAAGTTGTATTGTGGCAATTCACATGGCTTGCATGTGCTTGCGAGGAAACGTAACAAATTTCCTTACCCCTTATTATTATTTTCAAGCCTTATCCTAAAACACGATCAAGATTACGGCTGTAAAACAAAATCTTTTATATCTGAAACAACTTAAAAAGGCAAAATGTGCATGCCAGCTTAAATTTAATCTCGGCATATTGATAGTCGTTAATGTTTCGTCTTGTCTTTCATGATTTCTTTCTGGTTATTTTGATGTGATTTTACATCGTATCAACCAGCATTTCTAGTTCCCACTGACTTTCATTCACTTTAGTTTTTGAGCTATTTCAAATGCCTTTAAATTTCTGAAATAATACTTGATCAAAGATTCCGAGTGGATAATGTGTCTGCTTCGATTAATGCATTATATTTGTCAAAGATTTTTAAGCTGATTATCAATCTGTTGTGGTTAAAGCGTTACATTGTAATTTGTATTCAATTGTTATATTAAATTTCAGATTAAGAAATAATGTAATGCTATTATGATAGATGAATGAGTTAATCCGTAAAAGAAATATATTCTGCTTATTATTTGCCCCATTGAATTTTAATCCAGTACAATATTAGTCATCGTAAGACAGATAATGATATATTGATGCAATAAAAGTGAGGAAATATATATCAAGCCGTCATAATGAATATAATGCTAACTACAAAGAATAAGAAACTTCTAGCATTAGGCAACACAAATTGATTAAAAAAGTTAGAATTACTTATAGCTAATCCAAGTATTAAAGAATTTCTAAATGATCATCAAAAGTGAAATCGATGATGAAATACGATAGGTATAATGAGAAATAAAATTTACATTTTTGTTTTCAAATGTTCTCCAGTTGCAAACATCAAAAGAAATGAAAATCAAGAAAATGCAACTCGAGAGGAAAAAGGGTGCAATTTAAGAACAAATTCTAATATTAGATATTATTCCTAGACAAGTACAAAAATATATAAAGGAAGTTTATTGGCTATTATATCCAATAAATGTGACAGCGTTCTGCTCCGAGATGATCACATGTATGAAAATAGTCCCAGAAAGGTTTACGATGTACTTCCAAAAATACAGAAATGGCACAAAAGCGAAAGAAATCAATCTAAAATTAAAGCTATAGTAATTTTTTTCTAAAATCAAAAAAGCAGACTCACATTACCAGACCAATACAACTCTAGAATATATTAAAGTACTCTTTATTTTTAACTAAATTAAAAGCTAGATATATGAATACAAATTTTGTAATTTCTGAAAATTGTCAACATTATCTAGGTTCTGAGTTTATCATACCAGTTAAGGTGTAAACTTGTGGGGTTTTACTTATTTAATTCCAATGTTCTATCTTAGAACCCACGAACACTAACAAGCGAATAATCGCCTAAGTGTGTGAATAAACACGTATGACCTGAACAAGGTGAACTACCCTTTATTTCTCAAAATAAATACAATCAACTCCTAACTTGGAGTATACACAAAGCCTCCACATGGGCTTGAACTTAAATAATTATGAATTTAAACTAAGCTAAACTAAAGCTATCTGAAAGATATAGCCGAAGCTGTCAGAATTCTAAGTAGTTGGCCCCTAAATATTAATTAAATCGGCGAAGCCAATCAAGGGCGTAAAGTATGGCCGAGCGTAGTAGCTAAGAGAGAATGTAGCCAAATGGCAAAAGCGCGCTATTCAAGAAAATCAGACTCTCTCTGCAGAATTCGATGAAGCATCGACTTAAATAGTATTCTTATTCATTTGCATTTACTGCCTTACTGAATTACATTCTGGCAAGAAATTGTAAGCTGAAATTAGAATAAATAGGAAAGAATCATAACTTAAATAACTGTTAATAAACTTAGGATAAACCTTACAAACTTCATATTTATCATGAATCTCCTGTTGTTAAGATAGGTTATAATGAGATATTTCAGGTAGCATGTCCAACTGATACTCGGTATTGGAACACTTCTCCCTTTACCAGATTGCGTTATAAAACATTTTGTGTAAATTATAATTTTTAGTATGAATAGAGTTAGATCACGATAAATTGAATTTAAGAAGCAAGGAGATGTTAGTTTCGGAAGGTTAGCGAAGTTTAGTTATTTTCTTGAAATCACAAATATAAAATCCTGAAGTAACACATTTAGCCAAGCACAGATATTTCTAACATTTTCTTTAATAAAAATTGGCACAGTTAAATTTCTTGAAATATTTCAACCAATTAAAAAAGGAATTACTTTGCTGATTGTATTTTCAATTGGAATTGATGTCTTGAAGCGATTTCTAATTTTGATTCACCGTAATTTTGTTCCAATAATGAAGATTCTAAGCAAAGAGATAAAACGATAACTTTTCATTCCACGTATTAACAAAACGTTCTCGGGTTCGTATTGATATCAGAAGCTGGAAGAAATACCCAAAAACATGAATTAATCGAAAAGCTTATATATTTTGTATTTTATTTTATTATCATAGTTCAGTGTAATTAATAAATCTTTACAGAATCATAACATTACTTCTGTACCTTTAAAGAAAGAAAGAACAATTTTTAGATCTCAGAGAATGTGAGAAAATTATATCTTTACTTACTTTAGTATTATAATAGGGAAAAATGACGAGTATAATATTTTAACGGAAATATCAACTTTGACCGTTCTCGAATACATTTGGACGATATTTTGTGTGATATCTTACGGAGCGTTATTGTCGCTGAACGCTGATAGTTGGTAATTCGATCTGAGGTTCGACTCCCGACGAACGGGCTGACTGAATGGGCGTTTTTATGATTTTCCTCATGTGCAACGTGTATACCAGCCGTCAGTTTCCATCAGAAAGTCCTCCAAGCAGGCACCCCTTCCCTTAGACAGATAGCCTTCGAGTGTTTAGCCATAATTAAATGAACCAAACCAAATCCACTCGCCCCTTACCACGCTTTTATTTTCGCAGTCGGTGGTCGTAGACATGTAATTCCATTGAAATAACAAAAATATTCACGTTTTAAAAATTTCGAATTAAAAAAAAACATTTATGCGAGAAATAACGAAATCTAACTTTCAATGTTGTCTTCTGGTTTCTTTATTGGTTATGAAAAAAATAAAGTCGTAAGAAATTTGACTATCGTTCGACAAAAATTGATCGCAATATTTAAAATTTGCAGTTTTTGAACACAATTTTCAAATTGCCTCGAGGAATAGGTTAATTAAGTTAGAATAATTCGAGAAAATAAGTTTAAATGAATTACAGCTAAAAACGTGTATTATTTAATAAAAGTAAAAGGAAGTCATGTGGCATCTACATCAGATTTTAATATTACTGATCATCACTCTTTTCTGAGTACTGTTTATTATTTGCTTTCAAGACCGTAATAGAATGTAAAAATTTATTAGAAATATACTTCATTTTTATGCAGATGTATAATGCAGAAATTCTATAGTAGCAGTATTTCTGAAGATGTCTGCTTACTCATGAAAGCACTTTTCTTTTCTTTTCTTTTTCTCGCAAATCTAAAGAAGCTTTATAACTTTCCTTTACGAAAGAAGTTTCTAGAATCCATTTCACGTCTTCAGAATAAAATTTGTTTTAATTCTGCTTGATATAAAATATTGGATTCTGGTTTACATTGATTCTGAATGTTTTCCATTAATGGAATTGTATACTCTTTCCAAAAACGAAAGATCAAATTTTGTAATTTGATGTATCGGTTATTCTGAATTGTAATTATTTTTGCACATATTTGTTATTCTTCATTATTTATTATTTGTTATTCTTTATTTATTATTTGTTATTACTCTTTATTTTTTACGTATTTCAACCATGCAGCATTATAATGACTGTTGCAGAGGGTTCTGCAGTTAGTTTCAAAATGCATAAGAACGTTCATATTAATTTCATAAAAATATTCTTTCAAAGGTATTCAAATATTACAAGTACATAATATAGCTATTTACTTCAAAAGAACTATTTATGAGCACTTTTTTATTAACTGATTAATTTATTAGTTTATTATATTTCTATTAATTTATTAGTTCATTAATTTACTAATTGGCAATTAATATTTTTAATCTGAAGTTAATTATTTTTAAAATTCTGTAGTTGCAATGTAAAGAAATATAAAAGAAATCAGAAATAATATTCAGAAACGTTTATAAACAATAAATATACAAAGCGCTCATGTTTGCATTCCAAATGTATATTTTTCAAAAAAAAAATTCAATAATGAAAATTTCGCGTTTATTCAAAAGCAAATGAATAAATAAATATAGAAAGAAAAGTAAAACAGAAAAAGAAAAGACACTATTTTTATAATCAAATAAAATACTTACACAACAATAAATAGCTTATATGTTTTATATTAATCATATTGTTACGAATTTCACATTTATTTGGCTATTTATTTAAATCAGTCAGTCAGTCAGTGATTTTATAGCCGAATTATTGCAAATAATGCAACTTTACCGG
>KK115685.1:0-20906 GCA_000611955.2 Stegodyphus mimosarum
TAGAATATTTTTGCTGTGAAATAAAAGATAAAATAATCTGCTTGATATGTAATAATACTAATAGTACCAAAGTTATATAGTATTAAACGTCATTACGAACAACACAAATCGGAATATAACAATTACGAAAGATTAATGAGAGAAGAAAAGTTGAAAGAGCTCAACTTAGTGAAAAAGCAACAGTCCATGTTTAGTAAAGTATTGCAAGAAAGTGAAGCGGCGGTACATGCAAGCTACGTCTTGTCCGAGTTGATAGCTAAACATTCGAAGCCTTTTACTGACGGTGATTTCATCAAGGAATGCCTAATGAAAGCTGGAGAAATTGTTTGTCCTGGAAATGTGAAGGCTTTTCAATCAATTTCATTGTCTCGAAATACAGTTGCGGAAAGAGTTACTGATTTAGTCGCGAATTTAAGTGATCAGATCAAAGCAAAATCATCTAGTTTCGAAAGTTTCTCCATTGCCTGTGACGAGAGCACAGACATTAGTGGCAAAGCTCAATTAGCAGTGTTTCTTCGTTCTTGTGACAAGAATTTTAACATTTTTGAGGAATTACTGGAACTAATACCGATGCCTGGTACTACCACAGGAGAAGATATATTTACTTGTGTTTTTGGACTTCTGCAGAAATACAATCTACCTTTGGCAAAATTAAATTCTGTAGCTACAGATGGCGCTCCATCAATGACCGGGAAAAACAAGGGCTTCGTAGCATTACTAAGAAAAAAACTTAGTGAAATTCACGGTTCAAACATTCATCATATGCATTGTATTATACATCAAGAAGTTCTATGCACGAAAGTAATAAATATGGAGAATGTTTTGTCATATATAAAAAAAGTTATAAATTTTATAAGATCTCGAGGTTTAAATCAGCGTCAATTCACTGCTTTCTTAAGTGAGTTAGATAGTGAATATTCGGGTTTGTCCTACTATACCGAGGTACGTTGGTTATCTTGCTCCAAGATTCTCAAACAATTCTGGGATTTGAAAGAAGAAATATGTCAGTTTTTAAAAACGAAAAATCAAGACGTAAGTTTGTTTTACGATCCAATATGGATACAAGATTTATCTTTCTTGGTTGATATAACCAAACACTTAACCGATTTAAATTTATCGTTACAAGGAAAAGATCATATCATTACGAACATGTTTGACATAATTAAAGCATTCAAATGTCAACTAGTTCTTTGGGAAAAACAACTTAAAAATGAAGATTTGACGCACTTCCCGACGTGCAGCATGAACAAATCAAGTTTAGATGATACTTGTTCGTATCAAAAATACGCAGAAAAAATTGCAAATTTAACAACTGAATTTGAAACGAGGTTTAATGATTTTAGTTCCCTCGAAGACAATTTTTTTTTTTTTTTTTCGATTTTCTCAATAAGTATTGACTCAGTACCCAGCCATATGCAAATGGAGGTGATCGAGATTCAATGCAACTCAAATTTGAAAGCAAAATTCATTGAAGTGGGCGTGCCTGAATTTTACAAATATTTACCAGCCAGGTTTGAAAATACTCGAAAATTCGCATATGAAATTATTTCCATGTTTGGTAGCACTTATCGGTGCGAGCAGTTATTTTCAGTCATGAAAGGTAATAAGTCTCCTATTAGAAACCGTATTAATGATGCTCACCTTGGGTCAGCGTTGAAAGTTATCACTGCAAACAAAATTTCTCCCGAAATAGGAAAGATAATAGCAGAGAAGAGATGTCAAGTATCAGGACGTAAACATTAAATTTTTCTTGTTCTTTTCTATATAAATATATATATATGTTTATTATTGTATTATTCGAAATAAATCTACGTTTCTATGAATATTGATTTTTTTTTCGGCCCGCCTAAAGTTAAACCTTGTTTGTTTGGCCCAAGTGTACCTATGCGTTGGATATCTCTGCATTACAGGCTTACTAGCGTAACAGCGAGATAGCAAAGAAACGTGTGCTGGCTAGCGAAAACACGCTCTGAATAAACTCAGAGAGTTACTCGTTTAAATATTCCCTTCACTTAGCTTTAAATTTACATCCTGGTGAGAAAATACTAGGGGAAGTTGAGAGCTTCAGGAAAGGTAGCAAACTTAAAATAAATTTGTTATGCAAAATAAGGGAAACCTTACACGCTAAACTGCTTAAGATTTAGTTTTAACAAAAGCTTAAAATTCAAAAATTAGAAAACTCTTGTGACAACCGTTTATGTCTAAAAGTCAGCATTATTTTGAGAATGTATACAAATAACAGTACTGAACATTACCGATAGTTCATGTTATCGAATGTGACTGCCTTCATGACTGACCAAATAGTCTAAAACTACAGATGGTCATCTCGGGAAGGCTTGATTAGATAATCCATAATCCCCAATGATCAATAAAGAACTAAACTTCAAAAAATTAATTTGTAACGATAATATTCTATTAAGAAAATAATTATACAAAAGTAAATAAATAAGCAAATTAGCCAATTAAACATACTAAGAGAAAACTAATTATGCAAATAGTTACAAAAAAAGGAGAATTAATTAGTCAAATTAATTTAACCAAAAAGCAAATACAAATTACATATTCAAAACCAAAAATCTGTAGCGGTTTCGATAGCGAAGTTCTCGATAATGAGATCAAACTGACGCAATTGAATGACATTGAAATATGTTCTATTATTCCTTTAAACTCTGTCTAAAGGAAAAGTTAGTTTGTTAAAAAAAATAATCAAAAGAAGAATGTATTCTTTCTCAAAATCAAAATTAAATCATTGCTTTATTAAACCTGAAATAATTACTGCAGTTTAATAATATGCGATATTAACTTGCATAATATATTTAAATTCATTTCAATGATTTACGATTGATGAATAAATTTTACGGAGAAGAAATGGATACCTCGTTAAGGCGTTTTCAGCTTACATGCTTGAATGAAATATGACGAGAAAGCTTGGAGTTGAACTGTCTGTCTTATTATCTTTCACTACAGTTAATCAATTTAACAAGAGAAGATTCTTTTGTAATTTGTTCTCAAGTCAAACGGAAAGTCAAATGAAAGGAAATCTGAAACGAGCGGTCAAATTTCTCTTTTAATGAGAATTGTTCTTTTTCGCTCTTTCCTCCTTCTCTATCTCTTATCTTAAAATTTAATTCAGTCATTAAATCAACGCTAGACCCATTTATATAACAGTAAGGAAAAAAAAATTTCTCTGCTGCTATGCAGTGACACCATGAGGCATTTTCAACTATCTAGCCCATTCTATTTCATTTTTTCATTTTTCAAATCAAATTTTCAATAGAGTCTTGTTACTAACTGAGTTTAAAAAGTTACTTAATGTACAGGAAATAGTTTTCCTGAAAGTTTCCATGTTAAAGTAATTTCATTTTTCATTTGGATAGTAAAGTGGAATGTTTTTTTGATGGGATCTTAATTGTTATATTTTCGGGAGAAAAAAAAAAGTCTGAAAGCTTTCAGATTTCACATTACGCCCAAAGGGGCGCTTTTTAAACGTTTTCTGTCTTACCTTTATTTATTAAATATCATGTTCTTCGCCTTTAAATCATAAAATTCAATTCAAGAGCAACATCGCAAATAATTTTAAAATGAGCATAGCCTTAGAATTTCCGATACACAGTCTCGCCCGCTAGAGATTTTTTTTTTTTTTTCGTGCAGTGTTGTCACTGCTCGCCTTGAAATCGCTGAGTTTGTTAATCAAAAATTCGTTCAAGTTTTACAAAATATGAAGTAGATAATAAAATAAATTCAAAATTCGGGCTTCTAGATGCCCACATTCGAGTGGAGGACTACGTTATTCAAAATTTGTTATCTCTAGGTATCGTTGTTTTTTCACAATGCGAGAAACATACATACAATCATGCAGATTCTCCATTGTTTAATTTCTTTAAATATAATGCAGGGCTCTAATATTTGCTGTTAACAATTTCAAAAGTGAAACGCCGTTTCATAGTGGGTGGCGCAGAATGCCAAAACGAAATGAATAGCCTTTCTGGGCAAATTGCCCCTTTAGGCTAAAAAAAAAAACAATTTGTAGGAAATTTCAATTTTTAAAGATATATCGTGAACTTCGTTATGGAATAATATTGCTAATAATAATTTGAGAAAATAAAGAAACATTTTATCTTTTAAAAAAATTTTTAAGAAACGTCTTTCATAAAATAAAGTTAAAAATAATTTTCATAAATAAAAGTCTTTTAAAAACGTAATTTTTAGACTACGTGCATTTGTAATGCAGTTCCGAAATATGAAAAAACAGTAATTCTTAATGAACTCCAATGTGCTTTCTTACCAAATTTTATCTAACGCTTATATTGCCATATTCGACGGAATGAAAAGACGCTTTGAAAAATTTCTAAAGGGGAAATCAAATTAAAAAGCTGACTGTAACTTAAAATCTTGAATTAAAAAATTAATGGCTTATTTTAAAAGTTCTCATAGAAAATGAACACTACTCTGATCTTCAGGTGAGTATTAGAGATTGATAACAAATCAAAATCCATTCTAAAGTGCACTCTATCAGTTAAGAAAACGCATAAAAACATTTTTTCTTTAAACTTTACACATGCTAATAAAACTGCTCAGTTTTGTAGATAAATGTTTTTATCATGAAAACTGGACATAATTTATGAGCATATCGTTATGAAAACAAAACATGTTTAAATGACTGAATTTCATTTCATTGCATCATTATTTTCAAGCATAGTTTTGCCAATTTAGTCACCGAATCGTAACTGAAAGCTTGCCATTCTGTACGTGAAATCTGAAAGTTTATTCCTTGAATTGTAACTGAGAGATATTGAATTATTGATTGATATAGCAAGACTAGAAGTAATGGACTTTATCATTTAGATAGTTTTATATATAAGATAAAAAATATCTAAATCAGCTTTTTAATTTAATAACAGCCTCTTAATTCCTCATTTTTAATTTCGTTATTTCATCTTTATTCTAAAAATAATAATAACATTTCTGGACTGCGTCATTACTAGATTAATCTGTGCCACAAACCTTGTGTAACGTTGACGACGTAGTTATTTTGGAACCTAAACTCTTGAAAACTGAGATATGTGTAAACTAAAACCTTCCTCTTTGGAGAGCTGCCATATTGGATAAATGCATTCGCTTGTATCTCCGTCGCTGCTTGGACGGTATTCCATTTCGGAGTTTTCTCTTCCTATCGCAAAAATATTCAAAATTGTAAATGTTCTGAAAATAGGAAAGATAAGAACGCCAAGTGAACTTTGGCTACAAATGCGATCTTCCTCTTCAATATGGATCTGCGGTCCACGCCTAACAACATTGCTACGCTTCTACATTTCAGTGTTCTTACGTCAATACTTCTAAATTTTGCTTCCATTACAGATATATATATATTTATATAAGATATAATAAAATACGATGACTGAGCTAAGAAATGATTGGCAGCCTCAAAATTGACTATTCTAGATCTTATGTTTTCCTCCTAAATTCATCTTTTCTCCCAGATTCGAGATCTTTCCACGTTACATAATGCTGCTTGGAAAAGGGAACTAAAACCTAAAATTAACCAATGCTTAGCTGTATATATGCACCTACGTAGTATAAATACTGCGTCGTGAGCAATTACGTCACTTCTTCTTCTTAACTTCTCCTGCCACGCAAAACCGCTGTGCTACTACACTTGATTGTCCCTCCCCCTCTTTGCTCTCCGTGTACGTAAAAATTAACATATTTAATTATGATTGGATAAATACCTTGTCTACAAAAATGATCTGATGTGAATTGTCATGGAATAAAATTATGTTTCGAAATGGCCACGTCTGAAAGTTGTTGGTTTATGCATCCATCTGTCTAACTGCGCATTTAAAACATCACACACACACACACATATATATATAATTAAAAGCTTGACAAAATGTCACTAATCTGGTGAATTTTCGAAAGTTTCCAATAGCTACCAAATTTCGTATACATTATATCGGACAGAGATTCAAAGCGTTCTGAAAATCTCTACGCCACATTCTGTTGACTATCACTTACCAACGGTCGAGCAGCTATACCGACTCAGGCCAGTTTTCTGGGTTTTTTCATGCGCTACGTCAATACAAGCCAATTTTCCTTAGAAAGACCTCCACAAAGGCATTCCTTCCCTTAGACAAATAGCTAGCACATCTTTTGTCAGAATCTAAATAATTCAGTACATTACCGAAGTTATCAAAAAAGAGGGACGCCAGATATAATCAACCTCCATAAAATTGGGGTTTAATTCAGCAATGAAAGCTACGTTTTTAGACCTGACATTTTTCAACGAGTGTTGCAAAATCCTGTTTCTACAAAGATATTAATATAAGTATTCTTGATGTACATTTCATGCCTTAGAAGGAAAAAAAAATAGAAATCTGATGCTAATTTCGGAAGATTATTTTGACAATACCTAAACACATAGTATATATAGTACGTATATAACTTTCGTTTTTTTTAATTTGATTATTATACGCGTTGTTCATTCAGTACTGCTTTGTACATAGTCATCAGTCTTTGTCATCTTTATACATAGTACATCTACTTTCTTAATTTCCCTTATGTTTTGGATTTTATTTTATTCTAATTATATACATATGCAAAACAAAGAGACGGACAAAAAATAGAAATACCTAGCTACATGATTGTAACTTTTGTTCCAGGTAATAAAAAATGAATTATTTACATATCTTCTTCCAGTCCAGATAAAAACACATAATAAAAAGAATTATAAAAAAGGAAAAGGAATAAAAAAATCTGAAAGCTTTCAGATTTTACACTACGCCCAAAGAGGTGTTTCTTTAACGTTTTGTGTGTTACCTTTATTTATTAAATATCCTGTTCTTCGCACTAAAACCATGAAGTTTCACAGTTCAACAGCCAATCAATATCGCAAAATAATTTTAAAATGAGCATACCTTTACAATTTCTGATAAATAGTCACGCGCGCTGGAGATAATTTTTTTCTCCGTACAGTGTTGCCAATGCTCGATTTGAAATCGTTGAGTTTGTAAATAAAAAATTCGTTAAAATTTTACAAAATATAAAATAAATAATAAAACAAATTCCAAATTTGGGCTTTCAGATGCCCATATTCGGGTGGAAACGTACGTTATTCAAAATTGGATGGCTCTAGGAACCGTTGTTTTATCACAGTGCGAGAAATATATTATACATGTATGCAGATTCTTCATTATTTAATTTCTTTAAATATAATACAGGGCTCTAATACTTGGTGGCAACAATTTGAAAAGTGAAACAACGCAAAATACCAAAACGAAATTAATAGCCGTTACTTCTGGAATAACTCTCTTTGGGCTAATAATTTCTGAGCCTTCTTATCATTTTATTTATTTAAGGGTTTAATGCAGCAATTGACTTTTAATAGTAATGACCTTAAAGGTGGCAATGGCTTTAAAGGTAGAACACTACAGTGCTATGACAACACAGCATTTTGAAATTTTAATCGCTCACAAACTTGAGGAAAATTTAGTATTACAAAATTATATGCATTTAAAATAAATGTTATTTAGAAAAAAAAGTTGAAAAAATAAACTTCCAGTTTACTGACGCCTTTCTCTGGATTTAATTCCGTGGTCTTTACTATCTCTTAAATATCAAATTAAATAATTAATTCTCCATATAAGCAGAATATTATGAAATAGGTTAATAATCCTTTCATCTGCCTTTCAAGTGTTCGACCTTAAGATTTAACTAAATTATTTGCACAATTTTAATATTTCCAAAAATGAAACTAGAGATTTCATAGCTTGTTAAGGATGAAGAACGTTGATTCATTCTAACCCCACAGAAACAGTCACAGAAATATTCTTACTGTTGTTTGCTGAGGAGATGGTGAAACTAAAACAAGATCTAGAATAACTTCTCTCGTCAACATTAACTGCGACCGGAACGAGATAAGCAAACGATAAGGGAAGAAAATGGTTCCAAGTGTCTTTGTAGCTCACTCAATAGAAGAGTAAATGCCGATAAAAGAACAGGGAAAACATTTCGATTGTCTTTCCGATTCCCGTGATCATCTTCGATGTAGCTGTGCGGAATGATAAGGCAGAACTGAAGTGAAAATAGTAAATGAAGAATTTTTCATATTTTTCCATCCCATGCTCATAGTGTCCTTCGTGCATAAATGTTTCACAGCATGTAAAGGTTACTCACATTTCGAAGAGAACAAAGAAATTTATTAACGAAAAATATCTAAATTGTTAATAATTCAATGAATAAGACGTATATTAGCCAGCCATTGAGATCAGAATTCCTTTATATTCTAGAGGTGCAAAATTCAATCATATTTCAATGGATAAAGCATTTTTGATAAAAGTGAAACAGTGGTATTTTATTCTTATGTTTTGGTAACTAGTTAATCATTGATTAACATTCACAAATAAAAATTCTAATACCCCCCAAAGGGGCGTTTTTTTAACGTTTTGTGTGTTACTCTTATTAAATATCATATTCTTCGCACTTAAACCATAAAATTCGATACAACAACAATATCGCAAAATAATTTTAAAATGAGCATATCTATAGAATTTCCGATACTCAGTCTCGCGCGCTGGAGATATCTTTTTTCATTATTATTTTCTTTTATTCCCCCCACCCATACAGTGCTGCTATTGCTCGCTTTGAAATCGTTGAGTTTGTAAATCAAAAATTCGTTAAAGTTTTACAAAATATAAAGTAGATAATAAAACAAATTCCAAATTTGGGCTTCCAGATGCCCATATTCGGTGGAGGTTTACGCTATTCAAAATTCAATGGCTCTAGGCACCTCTAGGTGCGCAGAGGGAGTTCTGACGTTTTTTCAACTTAGAGCATCATGGTCGAGTTCCCTCGATACAAATACTTGGATAAAAACTTGAATTAAAAACTTTGAAGAGACTGGATCTACTATAAAAAAGGAATCGAAAGGACGACCGAGTTCTTGCCAGATTTATTCGTTTGTGACTTTTTTTTCTTGTGATGCAGTCTTACGGGGATCTATACACTTGTCCCAGGACACTTGCTGAATTGAAACGAAGTACTCAAGACGTGTGTCACTCCGTACGTAGGGAAGGGAGGTAAGGGAGGGTAGGTAAGGGTACGTAGGTAAGAGAGGTTTCGATCCAAAAATTCGATACTGAGTTTTCGGTAAATAAGTACGAATTACGGTTCCCATAACGCATTTTTATAACGATATTCTGCCTACGTGTACATGTGTGATAATTTTTTCGCCCACGGTAATTTTTATATTAGACTTTCAAAAATTTCCAATTTCTGTAATTATGTAAATTTTTTCAGGGTTAATTAGATTTTGGGTAAAACTGGACGACTGGAAATGGTCCTTCAAGCCCAAAGCATTTTTTAATGAACAACCGGAATTGTACTTTACTTGAAGTCCATGAAAGTTTTGCAGCAATCAACATATCAGACTGTTGCATATATATAAATCATAGCATACTGTGGCAACTGAACGAGCATTGTTTACTGATATCTAAATGTCACGGGAATATGCATGCAGATCAAAATGAGTTTAGATCTGTTGATGCTATAGGAACAACACAGTAAAAAATTAAATTATATCATCCATTTCTAAGTATTTATTTTTAATTTTCTTTAATTAAAAACCAATTAAATAATACGTTATTCAACTACCCAGTGAAATATAATTTTCGATGAAAAAAATTAAAGGCCAAGTATTTGATTACTTTGGTATAAATTTCGAAAACATTTTCACACATCCTAATAAAATATACTCCAAAATTTCGTATTACAGACCTTTCTATTCGTTGGAACAACAAACTAGATTTTGTTTACAAACCATCAATTAGAAGCGATATTTCACAAAACATATCGTTGCTATTTAAAACATGACATTGGCAGAGGAGGTCAGATCTGGAGACATCAGACTTTTCTTTTACGTATAGTGAATCCCTTCCAGGTGACCTGACTAGTGCCATCTCTCTGAAAATGAAGAAAAGTCTGAAAATGATTAATATTTCTGACAACGTAAATAATTACAAATACTGAACATCATTTTTTCCAAAAATGATCATCTCAAGAGAACACTAGAATCATCTGGAACCGTAAATGCTCTCTTAGAAAGCCCACTGCATATACATATTTAATTTCATTTGAAACTTACAACAAATTTCATCAGCTATTTTAAAATTTTAACAGAAAAAAAAAAAAAAGAAAGAAAGAAAGAAACAGTTTTGTAACTAGTTTAAAGAAATAATAATAATTAAATACTTATAAATTTAGCTACGGAGCTCGTGACATTTAACATAGTACTAATTTTGCTCCCTCACAGAACTGTTTTAGTACGAACCAATCTCTAAAACTACGACGAACATAAAACATTCCCCATAAGCCGCTTGTAGCCTTTATTACTGACATTTCACTAAAGAAACACATACTTCTCCCAATTGGCGATGGTGTCTCCATCTGACGCCAGTGGATAGAACTATTTCATATTACACTTCAAAATTATAAAAGAAAACAAACTAGTATACCTCTTATTACTAGTTTTCAAATATTGGTAAAAGTTTACAATTTGGTGCCCCTTGTTTTTTGGCGACTCTGTTTTGACTCCAAGATCGGCGCCAATAAGATACAATTTCAAGAAAGCCGCTACACAAAACCAAAACAAGAAGTCAAAGAATTTCACAAACTCCGTGTCCATGTACACATCGACCTATTTTCACGAATTGCACAAACTAATCATTGCACATTGCCTTGACTTTGTCCATGTGCACATCGATTTACTTTCAATTAAATAAATCAAGAAGCTAAAACCATGTTAAAACTCTCATGGTAATCAGAAATGGGTTTTTATCGCCAAAACTGAACCAAATTTTTCGCCAATCGAAAGGGCACCCAATTCTACACTAGAGCCCAAATATTTGCGTCTTTAAAATTTATCTGTAAAAAAAATATATATATGGAGGAAAAAATTAAAAATGAACTCACGTATGCGGATACTTAAAATTCAGAAATAATATTTAACAAAAATATATAAATAAACACGACGTTTAATATTTAATTGGATGTCCTTTAGCTAAAAGTAATAGTTTTCATATATTTGGCATAGATTACACTCAAAGTTTCTGGCAGAAATGCTCTTTTTTTTTTCTCTTTTCCTCTAACTAAACTGATTTTAGTTGTGTTTTTGAAGAAATATTATGTTTTTTTTGTTGTTGTTGTTGTTTTTGTTTTTTTTTCCCCATTAATCTTCTCTCCAATTCATTCCATACGTTTTTGATAAGATTTTAATCCGGAGAATTCAGAGCTGTTTAATATGAAATAAGATAACTTGAGGGTAGTCCGGCAACAGTTATAAGTAAACATTTAGAATGTATATATAGGACAATTAAAATACATTTTGCAGATGACAGAATTAAAATGCGTTTTGCAATCCAGTTTTTTGCACAACTAGCTTCAGGTTTCTATTCAGAAACTTTCCATTTTTATACTACTCCATGCCTCTTTCTGTACACATTAAATTTCTCTTACTCAAAGCAGCAGGCACCCAAACTGTTATATCTACACTTCTTCAATTAGCAGTAAACATGTTTTTCAGATGATTATTTATCTTTGGCTTTCATTAAGCCTGACAAAAAACATTTGGAGTACTTTTTCAATGATGGGAAATACTACTAACCATCTTGTTTGTGAGTACCCTAGTATCATTGAAAATCGGTTTCTACGAAGTTGCAGAAATGTTTCCATGTTTTTATTTAAACGTTTAAGATTTAAAGTATATCTTAGAAATAATTATTTTTATATGCACTGGCAAAACATCAGCTCATGTTCTTATAGTATTATGAATAATATGCGCTGCACATCCAACGCCAATTAAACCATGGTTAAGGTTTCGTTTCAGTTTAACAAAAACATTATTTTCTCCACGTCTGACAGCTCTTCCAGAGTTAGGATCCACATTATCAGCACAAAGACCAACAACTTTTTCTTTTAAACTATTTCCTTCAAGACAGGTAGTTAAATAGTTGAGGACAATGTTTCACCAGATAAAGATTTAAATTCTAAAGTCTTTACTCTAACTCCATAACTCCAATGTATAAATCTAACAAGTATTGGAAAAAGTTTTATTTCCCTGACTTGATTGTGATTGGACGTATAAGTTAAGATTGAAACAAATGAACAATTTTTCCAAAGCATTGTGCAAAGTTCTTAAAGCGTAAGGCATGAAAACATTTAGCGTTATTGCTTCGGCTTTGGTTCACGCACATGTAAATTTAGGTTCAAGTACCACTTGAAGCAGCTTGGACGGGCAATCCACAGACCTAAAGCTATGGCTGTGGCAAATAGTATGGTACGCAGAAGTACTCTCTAGCTAATTCTTCTTTATCACCCATTTTCTCCTGTTTGAAGAAATTCTTTAATGACAAGTTAGATGTAGCAGAGTTTGATATTTTACGTTTATCACTACTTATATGAAGTTTAATATCTGTACGTCCACCATGGCTTATTGAAAATTTTGAAGAGCACGCGTTGCGCACCGTATATCGGAATCGCTTATAGTTTTTTCAATAAAAGGGTATTCCTTCTGTAGGTTTTCGTTAGATGTACACTTACTTTTTCTTGAATCCATTACTAAGAAGAATCAATTACAAAAAAAAAATAAAAAATAAATAAATAAAATTAAACTGCAATAAAACATACCCTTAACATGTTTATAAAGCAACGTTGATAAATAAAAAAATATATATTGTTGCCAACCGGGAAACGTCATTATAGTTCGACCGCCTCATTCGCGATCATGGCCGGAAATACGCATGCGCCATTCGGACCGAATTATTCTCAAAATAGGGTGGATGAATGGAGACTTTTTCTCCTCCATTCTTTCTTTGCGGAGAAGAGAAGACTTTCACCTCGCAGCGAGTAATAACACCCTTTTTAGACGAGTCTATGTATTTTGGCAGAATGCCAGCCAGGGTTTGTTTTTGAGACGGTCGAACTATGCACGTCATCGTTTCGGCAGATCTTTTAAACACATTTTTAACCCTTACGCAAAATCAAAACGACTATGGAGTAAAAATTTCACGATCTAAATGTGACAAAACAAAGGTAAATATGATTTAGATGGATATATCTACAATGAAATTTCGGCAAATGGCAAAAGAATTATTTTTGGATGCCGTGTGTAATAATGTGTAAGAGAGATGATATATACTAATGCATATAATGGCACCTTTGATAGTTAAAAAATATATGTATGTACTGTAAATTCAAATTACAATCCCATTAATATACTAATTAAAAATTGCAGTGCTGTCTGTAAGTGAAAGTCCGAACTGCAACTGTGAGTTGTGATAAACAATTTCGTGTATGTCAAGGAGAAAAATACAAAAATGGGAAACAGTAAACTCGCACTACAGTTCTGCTCAAGTAAACACTAGATAGGGAATCATATTAATACATCCCATTAATATATTAATTAAAAATTGCAGTGTTGTTTGTAAGTGAAAGTCTGAACTGCAACTGTGAGCTGTGATAAAAAATTTCGTTACGTTGGAGGGGCAGAGAAATACAGGAATGAGAAATAAAAGACCTACACTACAGTTTTTCTGAAGTAAAACGCTAGCTAGGGAATCCTCTGCTTATTCTGCTTATGAGGCCGGTATGGTGAGCGCCCCTCTTAACTTACGCTTGTATTCTCAGTTTGCAATGTACACTACTTAAAAAAAGTACATACATTTAAACTTTTCGTTCTCACACTACTGTTTTTGGAACAAAGGCTATAAATTTGGGACCGAGAAACGAGTTAAAAGATCGAGGCAGGGACTGAAAATTCGAGACGTATGGTCACCTCAACATTAGAGCAATGGACGTACATTGCACGTTTAGAGAATGTACTGCGGAAAGTTTCGGTTATAATCTGAATATCCTCTTTACAGGACGAACCCGCAGACGCGACTTTAATGTGATTTTGTTTCAAATTGGAAACATATAGATCTATTGTGTTTTTATTACATATTTCACACACTTTTCTTTCTTTCTTTTATTCTAAGTTAAGGTTTAAGGCACAAAAAACCAGGAGTCTGATTTAACAAATTTCTTTTATCGTCCATACCTTAAATTACACAACGCTCAAAATCGCCGTTACAGTATATACAATTAGTTTAAATAACTGGAGCAATATATTCGTAATTAGGAAAACATCTTAGTCATATTAGCATCCGAGTTTCACAGTAATCATATATTTTTCTAAAATTCTCTATATCTCTTACATTTCTAATAGAGGAAAGATTTAACAGCTTATTCATGTGAGCATTTACTATCTAATGTTTAATCCCAAACCTCTTAGTTAACAATTCTATAGCTGAATCGTAATTTTCGCTGGTAAGCTAAAGTCCGAAAACGAGATGATAGGCTACTCCACCTAATAGCGATTAAAGTAAGTAACTTTATTTACTTTCAATAATGAATCACAGTTGCGAATAGCTGCTTCCGACTCCAAAACTCCTGCCAGTTAATTATTTGAATCACCACAAAATTTGTTTATCATAAGTTTCCGAAACTTAACGGACTTGGTTACACGGATATCGGCTGATTCATTAACTTCGTTAGAAATCGAACTAGTAACAGAATCTGAATTTCCTAAAAGTTTTTTAATCATTTGGAAGCCCTCCACTTCCAAATTATTATCTTGATAATCCTATGAAGCTTCAATTTCTAATTCTAATAAGTAATTTCTAGAGTTCTTTTTCACGTAATAGTTTTTCAATATCACACCAACTGATTGAGTAAATCTCGTTTAACTATTATTTGTTCAAGAAGCTCATCTAAAGACTGGGAAACCCATAAAGAATCTTGTATACCATTTTCAGTTTTTTTAAACAGTTTATTTAGTAGAGAACGTATTGCAGTCCTTTTCTTTTTAAAAGATACTAATTCTCTCATTATTATCAGCAAGCAGATCAAAGAATTCAAATAGAAAACAACTTACTCAGATCCGATTGAACAGAAGAACTGTAAGTACTTATCAAGGTAAATTTAGAGTTGCCAGTTTCAGCTCATTTGAAAGGAACTGACATAAAATCCAAAGCACAAATGAAGCGTCAAATCGAAGAATCTTACATAAATTAATGATGTACGTATTTATATAGCAGCAGAAGTGAAAACAAAAATTTTTTATCTAATTATAATCAGACTGAAACTTTTACTAGACCAACAATAAAGCAGTGGTCCTTCTACTTCAAAAAATAGTAACTTCACCATACTCAATTTAGCATCAGTAGCACAATCTTGTTCTCCTATTTGCATATGTATAGCTAATATAGTCTTGTTTCTCTTCATCAGTAGGTTGTAATATTGTAAGTACGTAAAATGTATACTCAAAATTAAACAGAATAATCCCCCACGGCATTAAAGAAGCATCATGAAATGAAAACGGAGGACAAAGCAACAAGAGGGCGGAACGAAAATATATATCTTGACCTTTCTCAACTCTGCAGAGCGTTCTACATTAGCAATAAGCATAGCAATTTTTGGTTCTTGTCAAGGAAGAAAATGCACGGGAATCTCCAGAGGCGTTACGAGATAGGATTTCACACGAAAGTGAAAATCTGATTTTGAAACATTGCAGCTGATGACAGCAACTTATGAAGTAGTTGTTTTGTCTTTGTAATATGGTTTTTAGGCCATATTTTCAAGAGATACAATGCATTTATGTATGGAAGGGAAAGCATTGACAGCAAACATCGAGCACAGTGTTCTTTACTTTCGAGAACTTAAAAAAACGTACCTCATTCAAGCATTAGAAAAAAAAAAAAAAATTGTGCACAATTGTGAAATTGCACAAGAAAACAATGCGCCATTTAACAAATCATTGTCTGGAAGGGAATTTTCGATTTAAAAAAATATCACAGTACTTCCTCATCTACTACACAGTCTTGATACAGCTTGCATTGTTTATTTAAATCTCCAGGTTCAAAACCCATCTCAAAGAACATTATTTTGAGACAACTGATAACATTCAAGCACCTGCAAAGAAGGTTTGAACAGCATCTCAAATGATGATTTCTTTTATCGCTACGAAGAGGAGCGGCTACAAAAAGAATTGCTAAATTCAATCACATGGCATCTGTTTGGAAGGGAATAATCTTCAATTCTTCATAGACACAAGAGAAGAAATTTTTTTAATCATTTTCATTCTCAGGGAGGAGGGGGACAGAACATGTAACTTCCTCATATTTATTGATATGATATATTTATTGATATGATTCCTCATATTTATTGATCCATTTCTTTCCTTGATATTCAAAGTACGGGTCAGGTATTTTATACGAGATAATGAAAACGAAGATGAAACATTTGAAATATGACAAATTTGCATATAACAGCTGATATATGTTCCTATTTTAGATAACATTAGGAAAATTAGATAGTAGCATTAATTTGCATATGGTTTTAATTATATATTTAACTTAAACTCTTAGTTACTATTAAATTTCTTCAATAAAATAATGGGTTCATTTAAGATGATATTTATGAAAACTAAACCATTCTTTCCAGCAAATGCATAAGCCGCATATGGTTTTTTCTCATTTTAATGTAATATGAAGCAGTTTGCCTTAGAAAATACTTTACAAAGGCATACTTCCAATGGCAGAAAGCCCTCACCTGCTTTGCCAACATCAGTTGTTAACTAAACTTTTTAAGAAGTTAATAAACCAAGGTTTACTTAAAAGTAAGTCTGTAAAAAATCAATTTTATGTTTGTCTGCTAAACTCTTACGCAACTGTTTTCAACTATTGTGAAAATACTAATCTTGAAATAATTTAGATTTGAAATAGACATACAACTGGTCATTCATATCTGATATTCTGACTTAATAATATCAACTACATTCACACAGAATATAATCTTGACAATTTCTTTGATAATGTTGCCATTGCAAAATTTTAGCTTACTGTCTGCATAATGCAGTATTTTTAATTCACAGCTGGAAATGTGATGATAAATCTGTTTTTTCTCTCAAAAAATTTAACACATTTCAAACAATTATTTATTACTCTTGTTCAATAGATTACATAAAATCATACAATATCAAACAATGTGATGCATAGATAATGAGTACATATAAAACACTGCATTCTTGGCTGTTAAAGCCTTTTTATTAACATACATTAAATTGAAAAATAGAAAAGCTCAGCCATACTGCTGCATTTTCAATGGACAGATTTCTTTTTTACATTTATGACAAAAAAATTCTTTTTTAATGGTGAATGAAGCATGCTATAATGTCTGATGCTTTTATGCAGTTTACTCACTTCACAATACAGCATACACTATTTTGGTAGTCACAATGTATACTTTTATGCACATGAAATATTACCAAGCGTGTGCACTAAATTAGTTCAACTCCTACAATAAGCTTCTATAATGTAATGTATACAAAATATATAGCACATAAACACAAATACTACAACTTACTACAAACACCCAGCTACAAGTAATTAATCAGGTCAATTCTTAAGCTAATTTTATTTTACTTGATAATTTTAATAGATTAATTAATGGAATCCATTTCATATAATTACTAAAACATGCTCATTAAAATAACTCATGTTTTAAATTTACCAATTTTAATTCAAAATATAAACAAATTTTTAGGCTTTAGAAACAGCATGAAAATAAATTGATTGTGTCTGTTTTAAAATTACAATATACATCTTTTTAATCTAAATGTTGAAGTGCAAATTCACAGTTATATAACACTATTATTTTTATCATTTTATATTTATAAAAAAATCAATAAAAATAATTGGTGTGAAGAATACCCAACATATTAAATTAAACATTGAACATTAAACTCACACTGGATATTGCACTGACTAATGTAATTTTAAAGTGTGTGAATTTAATCTTGAATATTTAATTTGGAATTTTTACTATAAGTACCTTCAATAAACCTTAAAAGAATACATATTTCATAATTTTTATCAAGCTTATCTTTTTTCTCTAAATTCTATAAATTAAATTAGATTTTTAGAATAATAATAATTATAATTATTGAATTTACAATAAATATCTTATACTATTTCATTATTAATTACTAACCATTCAATTTTTTTCAAATTATTTGCTGGAAATATTTACTTCATTTAAAATTTTTTTGCTTGTTAATATATTACAATTAGTGCATTTAGTATGTTTACACCATGATTAGTACATTCATATCTCTAATTTATTTAAATACAAAAAAAAACTTCCAAATAAATATATTCTCTGAATTTTAATAAATTTTAATATTACCAGCTAAATCATAGGTAGGAACAAGTATTTAAAAGCTTCCAAAGACCAACTGTTAGACTTAACATAGTCAATTTGTAAACCTTTTCAAACTGTCCAGTGCTGGCTTATCGTCAGAGCAACAAATACGTAAAATTACAAATAATTCCATTTCTAATTATCAGGATTCATTGTCCAAATTCATATTAAACAGCAATCTACAATAACCCAGGCAAACCCCTATTTTCATAAATTTATGGGACCACTCACTATGATATATAAAACTCCAATTACCTTTACTGCTTGTTCTTCCTTCAAACCCATTTAAAATTAAGTTTGCTGTTAATTTATTTACACTTTTTTCATTTTTTCATTCATTTATATAACAGAAAATAATGAAAACAATATAGTTTGTTAAAAATGTTAAACACATTCATCACTTATCATCGGGTTATTAATAAAAAAAAAAGCAATCACTTGCAGTACTTCATTTACTCAGTGTATTACTGCTTAGTTAAACCACATATTTCTGTTACACCATATACAGAGCGAAAAAACAAACATTATATACATTCTCTTCCCAAACAAGTAATTTTTTAGTTCTGTATGCAGCTACTTCTTTCCATTAGCTTTTCAATGTGTCTTGTACTGCTTTTCACAAGAAATTTCAAAATAAAAATAACAAAGATCTTTTTAAATATAAGGTGTAATACTTTTTTAACTTTATAATCTTTGTTAAAATAAAGATAAATAAAACAAAATAAAATACTCTTATTTGTATTATATTTTTTATGTGTTATGCATATAATGTAAAAATTCTGTCCAAATTCTCCTGTTAAATTCCAGATGCAAATTAGTCTGGACAAACAAAGCTCCACTGTATAATAGAAACAGGATCATGCATTACACTATCAAACATAGCAGTATATTCTATTAGTTTTACGTGGCACTAAACACATAATACTTAAATACCTTAAAAAACTAAACACAGTAAAATTACCTCACTCTGATACTCATTTCTTAACACTTCCTACTTAAAAAAGCTATTCATTTGCCTGTAATTGACCGTTTCAAAAATAACTCTTAACTTATTATTGTTCTTCAGTGAAAATACATATTAAATTTCCAGTGGCATTGTTTCTGCTTTACATGGGCGAAATATTTATAGCAAAAATTTATTTTCTAAGCTTTAACTTGATGAAACTCAAAAATAGATTACAATAAACAAGACAAGCAAAATCTATTTAAACATGTAAAATGCAGAATTTTAAAATCCAAACTTGATTATAACTGCAATATGATAAATACATACCATTTTAGAATATTATACAAAACCGTAAAAAATAAAATGCTCTTCTTCATCATAAATTTAATGATCAGTTATCTTACCAGACATGAATTGAATATGAATACTGTTCTTTAAAACTTTCTGACAAAATTTAAAAACTACTTATGCAAAACGACAATCAATAAAATATTTTCACAATACCATAAATCATGGGATATTATAAAATTCTGTAGCTGAAGCATATCATACATTGTTCTATTGTGACGCCGACTACCATAAGGGCCCGGGTTCGAATCCTGGAGAAGGAATAGGTGTTTTTAAATGTATAGTGTCTGTGCAGCATAGGAGACTTCTAAATATATAGCGAGTCGAAAGTCCTCTTAAGGTGTTGGTGGTAGAGAAAGAGGGGTGGGAAACCCTCGGACCCGTCCGCCCCCCCCCAGGGTGCTCTTTGCCAAAATTAGGGCCGAAACTGAGCAAAGTTTCACCTGTATGGTGCACTCCTTGCCATGATGAATTTTGTGGGCTTGTGCTGATGTTACTGTAAGACAAGTGATATAAGTCAAAATAAAACACACAACATACATTGTTGTTTTAAACAATAAAGCTCATACTAACCAAGAATTTTACTTGCATACATTAAAAACTTGCTGAGACAAGTAAAATTCCAATGCAGTAATAGAAGAAGTATCACAAAGCTGATGAAACTAATACCAGCAAAGTCCGTGAAATGAGCATGTTGCATGCATTGCATTAGAAATATCAGAATAATCTATACTAGCAGTCATCCTAATGTGAGAACACAGGATTTAGCAAAAAGCTTGTATGTCTACCAAAGAAAATAATTCAACAATTTCTAGCAGTTAGGAAATTAAACAATGAAATAAGAATATTGTTGAAGAAGGAGGAAGAAGACTGAACAGAAATAGAAAAAATTTTCTTTTAATGTAACAATATACAGATCAATCATTTGATGACCCACAGGAGCAGATTTCTTTTGGTGCATACATGGCGAAAGTGCAGTAACCCTAAACATATTCTCTCTCTCTGAACTAAAAGCAATTAACTAATCAACTATCCCCAACAAGAATAACGAAAAACTGCTGGCATAGGGCATTTTGTCCAACAGGGTACTGTCAACAGCCAACTTTAATGTCTTTGGAGACTGATAAGAAGTAGCTGTCCACTATACGTTCTGCATATCTATTCGGTTTCTAAGTTCCGCTAAGATAATCATTTCAAATATTATTATTATGTTATTTCTATGTTATTCCTATAAATCTGGTATTGAAGATGAATTTACAGTTATTAGTGCCTCAAGTTCTTCTAAATAATAAAAATAATAACAAATTTAAATACACTACCT
>KK115685.1:20957-32894 GCA_000611955.2 Stegodyphus mimosarum
CCTTAAAAATTTTCTAATAACACTTTATTTTATTATACTTTTATAATATTACTCAGTAGCCTTTCAGTAAATCTGAGTGTTTTGCCGAACTCAACCAATGTTTTCTTTACACTACCAAAAATGACGATAGGTTTATTTTCAAACTTTCCACATAATTATTTCACTTCTAGTTGCAAAATCAAATTTGAATGTTTGTTCCTTCTCTGTTCTGATAATTTTATACCTTTGATTAAGCATTAATAGTGATTTCAGCTTAGATTAAAAAAAAAAAAATTCAAATAAGAAATTGAATAAATGACCAAAATTTAGAGATTTCTTACATGTGTTAAATTTAATAAAAATTAACCATCATTACACATATTAATAAAATAATTTTAATAATAACAAACTTAATAATAATAATAAACTTAATACAAAATTAAATTTGAATTTTTTGAATAATAGCAAATCTAATTAAAATCTTTAAACCCTACAATTTGAAAAATCTGTAGTTTCTTCAACTTTTTCATACTATAAACCAAAATGTCAGATAAGTTGAATTTATTTTTACAAATTATTGCAAAATTAAAATATTGATTTATAGTAATATATATTATACCAAACATAATATGCATTTTATTAAAAGTCTACACACTGTATTTTTTTCAATTCTAATGTGTAACTTTTTTCCCCCCAAAAAAATATGTGCTTTTCTTAGGATCAGTAAAATATTAAGATTACAGATTTTCTCATTAGTAACTGTTACAAAGTAACTAATTTTTCTAGATTACTAATTCAATGAGATATACTATTGCTGCTGATAATCCAATTACCAAAAATTATTTGCTAGATATATTTTAGGGTCTTATTTCAATTATTTTGTTTTAAATCAATGCTTCCCCCTCTTCTCTTGGTGCTACTGAAGGTAAGATATGCATTTTAGAACTGCTTAAATCTTAACACTGAAGAAATCAGAATTTTGCTTCTGTCAATGTGACTATATTCTGATTTGAGTAAAACAGCTTTTTATATTGTGAAATGGTTAAAAGAAAAGAAAGAAAAAAAATTAAATACAGTGCATAATAATTTAAATATTTATGCACCCTTGACAAAAATCATCAGCACTATAACAATACTATTCTCTGAAAAGTGACTAACATGCACATATATATAGTAAAGATGTACAATCTTTTAATTCTTAACTCTACATTTTTTTTGGGGGGAGGGAGTTGTCAAATTCAAATAAAAAAAAAATCAAACTCAATGCATTTAAACAGAGAGACAGTAATGGTCTTTCATCACAAGCAATTATACTTACTTACATATTTCTCCCTTTTGCTTACTTATCTGCATTGCTTTTCAGCAAATGATTAAGAAATTTTTTATTTATGACAGCAACATATAAGGCACAGATGGCTAGCAAAGTATACTCAGTAAGTAAAAAGAATCGCACTGATACTAATAACTCCAACTTGATTTCTTTGAAATATAGAATACAGTAATAATAGTATATTTATTCAAACATATTTTTTTAATTTGCTAAATTCTTCTTTTAAACCCTTCTCTCAGAAATGGGGTACACAATATAATTTATCCCTTGTGATTTTCATGAGGTGAAACTATAAACAAAAGGGTAAAATAAGTAAATAAATACAATAACTTCTCGAAAAGCATTTATGTGTCTGTTACTCAAAATGTAATGAGTTTTTTATTTGATTAATATAAAAAAACTTTACCAATTATTGAAATGCATTTGAATTTTAATATGAATTTCAGTTTTCACATGAAATGAGGCACATCTCCCATTTTAAGATTTGGATAGATTTACAATGAAAAAATTTAAACAGAATTTTGAAATATACAGTAAAAATCCAACTATCCACAAAGCTCAGAAAATGCTGAATTTTGAATGTGCAAAATTCTGCATAATTTAGAGTATAAAAATGTAATCCACAGTAGAAAAGCCAAATGAATAGAAGAAAAAAAAATTCTGGCCTAAAATTTAATTATTTAGTTTTAGGACATATTATTTTATTTCTTATCAACTTGAAGATAAAATGCCTACATTTAAATTATGTGAGATGTTAAAAGAAAAAAGGGCATTCCAGATATAAACACCAAAGTAGAATATTATAACCATGAAAACTGGTCGTGGTCTCGCTAAACTTGTACCAGACATTCCAGAAGTTTGTAGAAACAGATCGCTCTTTGTTTAGTTAATCTACATGTAAAAGTTACAGATATAATGTATAAAAAATTTAAACTATTAATCATAATTTTTCACATTGTGCAGCCAGTGTTTATCCATTTTCACATAAGCTGCCTCAAATTGTGACTGAAAACAGACAAGCAACTATTAATTTATATTGCTTTTTTAAAAAATTAACTCAGAATTAATCGGGTTCACTAAAGCCAAAGCATTATATATACTTATTCTTTAGTGGCACTAAATCGCACTGTTTGGCAACAGTTTTTTTTTATTCGAATTGTAGTCCTACTTGTGCTTTATAATAGAATTACAGAATTTGAAGTTATTTCGGTTACTTGAACTTTCTGGTTAGTTGAATGCCAAATAGTTGGGCTTTGAATTGCTTTGAAGAAAAATATATTTTAAAAAAATGAAACAATATTTTTTAGAAGTATGAATGGTATCAAGAAAAAGGAATGCATAGCAAATGCATGAAACAAAACTCAATCATTTTCGGAGCATTCAAGCCTATCATTACCTACATAAAAAAATATTAATCAGTTTCAAGAACATAGGAAAAACTATCAAATTGAGGAAAATGTGAAATCTGAGTAAAAATTTTGACCAAAGATAAAAAAATTACCAAACTGAATAACTCAAATTTTAGAAAAGTAACGACTCAAAACTTATACACTGATGATTTCTAAAACAATAATACTGCTAAATCAAGTAATACTAGAATTTTATTCAGTGCAGTCTCAAAATTGCATAAAAACATAAATAAATAATAAATATCTGAATAAGTAGATTATTTCTTAAACAAGGTCCATTTATGAATGAGAGAGAGAGTGATGCATGACCTTCACAGTGCATATGCTCCCAGAATGCATTTAGATGCCATTTGCAGCCATATCATCTATATGTGTGCCAAGCTTAAGTTTATAATGTTCAAAAAAATTGAGTTACCCACCAACTGTGAGATACGATCTGTAATTTGATTCTGAGAAGCACTTCCATAAAGAACCCATACAGAAAATTGTGTTTAGTAATTCTGAAAATATATACGAGAAAAATTTATTTGCAATTCATTTATATTTAATCAGTTTTTAGTTTGAAATCATAATTCTTTTAAGACAGATTGCATGGATTCTTTTTGAATAAAAGGAAGCATTTCCAGAAAGAACCTGGTAAATATAAATACTGCCAACAATGGCAATAACAGTCCAATCATGACAGCAAGGGATTTGCTTGTTCGAAGACAGTAACCATTCTTGTTATGTTGTTTTTGTTGAAACATCGTACTTAATGTTTGCCTTTGCCCATGCAATTTATTCTTCACTTATTTACTATTATTTTGTCTGATTTCCATGGTGTATTTTATGAATTTTTTCACAATGAATAGATAGAAGTATTTTTGTGTAATTAAGAAAGTTGTCGGGGACAGATGCTTGTTTACAGTGATGCATCTCAGAAGTATTATTGCCTTCATCGACATGCTCACAGCAAACAGCAGATCAGCAGAGATTCTGATGCTACTGTTTAAGAAGCATGTGGCGAAGGGAATAACAATTATGACTGATGAATGGCAGACAGATTCATACCTAGGAAAGCATGGGTATTATGTGCATCAGACTGTTAAATTTTGTTAAATCAGCAAATGGTGCACATACTCACACCACAAACTTGAACAGGCAGCCTCTGAAAAAAAAAAAACTAAAAATTCATAAAATTTACTTAGTTTTATTCAGAAAGTACTGTTCATGTAGTTAAATGCCTATTTCGGAGTGAAGTTAAATATAACAGCAAAATCCATTAATGGAAATTTTAAATGCAATTAATTATAGATGCTTTTAGGGTAATATGTCTCTGGCATTTTACTCAGCTGCTCAGGCTTTTGAAAAAAAAGAGGGGGGAGCCTTTTCCACGGCCATAAAAATCTAAAAAAAAAAAGAAATGAAGTATTGCTGGATATAAGTACATGAGTTTTTTTTAATTCTTTTATAATAATAGAATTAATTAGAAATCTATTTCAATAATAATACTAATATTTATTTTACTTTTTTATACTAATTTTTACTTTCATATGCTTAACATTATACTTTTCTACCAACCTGAATATATTTGTATTAAATGTGTTTAACCAGCTAATTTTTACTTACATATGCTTAACATCATTTTTTTCTACTAACCTGAATTTAATTGCACTAATTATCATGTTTAACAAGCTCACTTTTACTTACCTGTGCTTAATATGTGTAATCAGTTAATTTTTAGGTAAACTTAACTTACATATACTTAATATCACACTATGTACTAAATGTCATGTTTAAAGTATGCTAAATTTGACTTATATACGTTTTATTTCAAAACTTAACCGTATATTCCTAAAAACACTACCATTGACGAACTTAGTGTCAACAAATGCACTGTCCCCAATGGGTTTTCTGTGGAAGAACCAACAGGTTATTTGGGGAAGTAAACCCCAATTCTTGGCAGCAGTGGAAATTCACCAACAGATTTATGAAGCTATGAGTGATTATGAAGCTATTATGATTATAAAGCTATGAGTGATAGTAAAATTCAGAAGTTGGTGAGAATGGTCAAGGATGGGTTGGTTAATGTGCAGGACACAGGGCAATTTTCTCATTTCTGAAGATTTGGTTCGCAATGTGCACAACAAAATTTAAAAGGACCAAAAATTCATGATTTCAAATTATCAACTGATTTTCTACAGGTTTCAAGGTCAGTTTCGTACACCGCTATCTCAGAGAAACTGAATTATCAAAAACTGTGTTGTCAGTGGTTTCCACAATTGCTTTCTGACGATCACAAAACAAAAAGATTTGGCTGTGCTTTATCATTTCTGACTCGATACAATCAGGAAAGAGATGTTTCCCCCCCCCACATCATTACAGGAGATGAGACTTAAATATTTCACATGACTCCCGAGTCCAAACAACAGTCAACGGAGCGGAGACAACCAAAGTGAAAACCAAATAGACAATTTCAGCACTAAAGATCATAAACTCAATACTAAGCACCAACTATCTTTCCAGACAGGAAGAGGAATTTTTATTGATTTTTATGCCAAGAGGCCCAATAATCAATTCTGATGCACATTGTGTGACTTTGATAAAATCTGGCACTGTCTTCCCATGTGATGTTGCTCCATGAAAATGCAAGGTCATGTGTTTCGCACAAACAAAGGTCTAACAGATCTTTTGGATGAGAAAAATTGGATCATTCACCTTGCAGTCCAGAACCTGTACCCAGCAATTTTCAATTGTTTCAGCATTTCTGAAGTTATGGATTGGGCTTCTTCACAGATGGCAGATTTCTTTGATGTCAGAATTCAAAAACTTGTTGAATAGTGTGACAAATGTTTGAATAAAAATGGAAACTGTGTTGAAAAGTAGATGAAAGTATGTAGAATATGGGAAAAAATGAAAATGAAAAAAAATTTAATGAAATTTACAGATTTTTCTTTATAAAAATGGACCTTATTTAAAAAATAACCCTCTCACTTTAAACTATAAAGAATTACAGTTGCCTGACATCTGTATCTATATATCTATAACAGCTAATACTTCCTATTTCTTTATAAATAATATATTTTCTAATTTAATAATTGTGCTTTTTCTTAGAAGCTGGAAAATCTTGATTACATTTCTTCTGTACTATAAAAAACAAACTTTAAGATTATAGAACGATTTTTAAAGACTTCAGATATTACATTAATTCTGCTATACTGCATTACACTTTTTAAAGCATTCGGAAATTTTAGAGTCATATTTAATACAGATAGCTGAACTATGTATTTGCATTTTAAAAATTTACATACATTACATTAACAAAAAGCAACTATATATTGAATACACAGCAAAGAAAAATTAGAAGTAGTAAAATATATCAAAATTAGATATCATTGCACATAAAATAAGTAGGAATGTATTTTAAAAATGGCTCCTCAATGGTTAAATGGCTTAAACTGCAAAATAATGGTAGTTTGCTCAGGTTCAGTTCCAACAGCTGAAAAGAGGGGGTCTGACTGCATGCAACTTTTGCCTTTTCCCACGAACCAAGTATATATCAGCCAGTTTCTCTAAAAAAATCTCATATCTTTGAAGCAATGCCTCAAGCACTAAGCAACCAACTTTTATGAATCTCTCTCCTTAAAAGAAAAAAAAAAAAAATCATTGCATATAAAATAATTAGGAATGTATTTTATAAATATTTGGCTCCTCAATGTTAAATCGCTTAAACTGCAAAATAATGGTAGTTTGCTCAGGTTCAGTTCCAACAGCTGAAAAGAGGGGGTCTGACTGCATGCAACGTTTGCCTTTTCCAATGAATCAAGTACATACCATCCAATTTCTCTAAAAAAATCTCATATCTTTGAAGTAATGCCTCAAGCACTAAGCAACCAACTTTTATGAATATCTCTCCTTTAAAAAAAAAAATACCATGATTACTCAGAAAATACTAATTAAATACAAATACAGAAGATACTCATAATTCTAAAAATGGCACTATCAGACATATTTTGGAATTCCTCTCTTTCAATTGTTAATGATGCAACAAGTCTCATTACTGTGTATCATAAAATTTACTGAATTTTCAACATCAGTTGCCTTAGATTATTGAAAACAATTTTTGTTTTGGGGGGAAACATTTTGTAATTAGTTAAAAAACATATTTCATTTAAATACAGATTACAGCACACACACTAGAAATTATCAAGAAACTAAAGTAAACATATTTCATTTAAATGATGATTATAGCACACACACTAGATATTATCAAAAAACTAAAGTGAAAATTTAGATTATTATTCAAATTTTTATGTATGACTCTTCTACTTGGATAGTTTAAACTTTTGAAATTAAGTTTGAAGCATTCTAGTACAATTTAAAATTTTAAATATGAAAGATATTACACTCTTGACTTAATCAAAGACTCATATTGGTTTTTGATTAAATATTCTCATATTGGTTAGGACTCATATTGGTCTTTCAGTACTATAAGAATGTTGTTTTCCTATTCTAAACTATTTTCAAGTAAGATCACTGTTCCACAATATACGTAAAAAAAAATTAAAATAATTTTCATAGAAATCTACTATACTGAATTTAATAGTAAAACAAGTTAATCAAACTTGCTCTTTATTTCATAAAAAATGATTTGATGAACTACAATAAGATAGAATAGTTTCTTTACTTCTTTAAATACTTTTGTGAACTGTACTCAAGGACTCTGACATTAATGAGAAAAAAAAATTGTAAAAGCAAAAGAAATACTATGAAGAATACTCAGCTATCTAACACTATAATGCCTTGCTAATTATATTTAAAATAATAATAATAATATATTATACAAACTGGAAACCTTAACTAATCAGAAACCAAAATGGAACTAACTACTCAGATAAAAAAAAGTACACAATTTTGTCAAATAACTACCTATGCATCGTATGCTTGAAAATACAATAAGGAAATTCAAAAGATTGTAACAATGCTAATAAAATTACTAACGTTTTTCACTAAGCTATTATGCATACTGCCATCATAAATAGTTACCAAATCATTTTGCAATATAAACTGTATAACATTAATAATTGAAAAATAATAAGATAAAATAACATAATATTAAAATGGACTTTCATCCTTTGATTTTATAAAGGTAAATTGTGACAATCAGCAAAAAACTGGAATTTTTTTTTTCTTTTTCTTTTTTAAAACAACAGTTAGATACAAAAATGCTGGACCCACATTCTGAATTGAAAGCAGAATAAAGCTCATTAATTGGAAGATCATAATTTATCAACATCATAAAATTGCTCTTATGCAACTGTGAGTCAGAAAAATATATTTATTTACATACATCACTATTCCAGCTAAAATGATGATAAAATAGTATGTGTAATAAAATAGCAGTTAATGCATTTTCAAGTTTATGACTTGTTTTTAGAAATAACTTGCCTTGAATTCATTTCTTCGTAACTGATATAATGAAATATTTTATAAACTTCCCAATTAAATAAAAAAAAATTTAAATCTTCAAAATTTAAGACATTACTTGAAATTAAAATTATTCAGCATACACATCTGATCATATGCAATATATTCCAGATTTGCTTATTAATTAACAATTATTATATCAATCAAAAATAACATTTGAAAGTTCTGTTAAAAAAATAGTATCACTGTACATACTAATACTGTGAAACTGATGATTACAAACAGGAGAAAAATATTAGGCTTCATCTAGATTGTGGGATATTAAAATTTTTAATATGTAAGTAGTAGCACTCAGTGAAGACATTCATCAATTAAATGTTTTAATGCACAACATAAGCTTTTACAAAACTTCGATAATATTAATAAGAAATATATGATGTTTATACAGATGAAGGAATCATGTACACACGAATTAAAAATCAACACAGAAATTTGGAATTCTAGTTTGTGCCTACTGAATTACTAATTATTGATTTCATCAAAATGATTGCATACATTAATGAATTTTCTGAGAAATGAAACAGGTGCTGAAGAGATTACAAATTTCAAAAGCTGACAGTCAAAAAGGTTAAATAAATATAATTAAAAAGCCAATATAATTTAACTAGAAAAGAAACAAGAGAATAGAAATTTAAGATAAAAAGCAATTTTAGATAGCCTTAGATTTTGAAAAAGAGAAATCTCTGTTGTAACCTTAGAAATCTATAAATTTTCATTTAAAAATCCATGCCAATCTTAAGTTGCTTTTTAGCTTATTTTTTAAAAAGTTGCATAATTTAATTTATGCAGAACAACTTAACACAATATCCCAAATCTTAAGCATAGTATAGCTTTTATATAACACTTTTTTTTTAATTATCAGTTAAATCAGTGGTAAATCAGTGGTATTCTAACCTAAATTTCAATATTCCTATTTCAGTGATTCTGCTTTTCCTATGGCATCTACATAGAAAAAGCAGAAATACTGAGTTATGAACATTGGAATTTTGTATATAGCAGTCCCATATACAAAATTTTAATATTCTATAGCTTTTGATTTATATGCATGTACAGTCATCATGAAAATATCCCTTTAGAATCCATTTTACTATCTATTTTGGAAAAATGAATACTTTGTTCTGTCCATATATACAGATGTTGCCGAAGAAAATCATCCAAATGGATTCAAGAAAGGTCAAAATAGATATTTCCGTTGAAATATTAATACCCAAAATTTTTTGCGATTACAATATCTCCTTCACTTTGTACAAGTAAGTAAAAAACTAAAATAAATTACAACCATCTTTATCTGCTTCATAAATAAATATTTTGAAATAATGGATTACAAACTAGTGTGTCGAAACTTTTAAATTATTTATCAGAACTTCCCAGCTTCTCTTCAATTATTATCTTCTATATTAATAAAACTATGCCCAACAGTAAAACTGTAATAGGTAACATCATGAAAATTTTAAAAATAACTAACATCATGAAAATTTTAAAAAACAGCTGTTCTTAAAATTTAATTTCACTTCCTGATTTTTCAAACTGATTTTACCACTACTTAAAATTAATCACAGAATTTTTTTTTAATCTACATTTGTTTACAATAACTATAAAACAGTCACTAGATTCAGTTTGATTTTAAATTGCAATTATTGATAACAGCAACTTCTATAAACTTTGAAAAATATATAGCTACAAATAGATCAAATAAATAAATAAATAAAAGTTCTCTTACATAAAAGTTGCACTATTTTATCAGATACATATCAAACATTGTAATCAATTCTTATCAGTGTTTTGTAATAAAATATAGCTCATTTGATATTCTAGCATACATGAGTTTATTAACTTAAAGTAATAAAATAACACACTAAGGACACAATGTAATGTGGATAGCATAATATAATAAAGGATAGCTGCCAATATGAAGATTTCCAAAAATACTTGGGAAAAAAAATTTACATGAGCAGTAACAAACATAAGAATGACAATATTTACAGAACTGCTTATTTAACAATACTATGACAAAACTGAACAGTCGCATAATGAAGTCAGTTACTAATGAAGTAAGATTTGACACCAAATCAACTGTACATTAATTTCACCTACTCAGTGACACCAAAATACTACAAACGCTTTTACTAAATTTAATCATGCATGCAAATGTATTACATTAATTATGGGCATTTGTTTTACAACTGATCTTGATGTAATTTATACAAAGCAATGCCTAACTACTGAGATAAAGAAATTTACATATCATTACTTTTTCAATTAGCCAGTTACTGATTTGAAATCTACACCATACACATACATATATAAAAGAAAAGGACTAGAGCAATGTGATCAAAAACGGTGAATGTAAGTTTTGAAACAATGAACATAAGAAGAAATATCATTAAAAATTCTCCCTTTTGAATTACATCAAAACAATCAATAATTTTTTCATACAAGAATGAGAAAAATCTGATGAGACAAAAATGTCTGCAAGGTATAGAACTTTCAAGTTGTGTACCTAAAATTCCCTAATTAGGAAGGAAAGTATAGATATCAATGTGCTGTCATTGTTCTGCTTTAAACAGAACGAAATAATTTGTATAAATTTGATAAATTAAATTTTTTTTACAGTTGATATACTTTAGCAATATACAGAAGTTGCACAGTAGGACATAATCTCAATATCACATACTTTAAAACTGCCTGCAATTACACAAAGATTTCTTTTAAAATTATTTTGTGTTCAATACAGTAAGTGAGACAAATTTAAAGTAAGATATTATTCTCCAAAAATATGTATGCAATAATGTGTTAATTCAAAGTGTTACAGTGTAAATTCGGAGAGCGAAAAGAAAAGTGCTAACATTCTACCAAAATGGTTTTAAAAAACACTTCTCTGAGATTGTTCAAATAGAGGCAAAAAACAGACAAGTATATGCAGTCAAAAACAGCAACGTTAGTTTATCAAAAAGTATAAAAATCTTTTTAACAAAATCTAAAACCATACAACCCTTACCTTGATTAATTATAATAATACTGACTCAATTCTAATTTTCAAAAATCCAAAAATGTCAAGACAAACATGCTCTGTCAAATGACAAATATGCTTTGTTAATTACCATACATTACAAAAGCTGTAGTCATAAAAAGCAACAATTTATACATAAAATCTTGGTTTCAATTTCACTGGATCAGTCGTCCTACCTTTTCTGAATTACGGAATAACATAAGGAAACGCAAAAAAGATGATATTACACCACATAATCCAATCTGCTTAGTATTCAGTTTTCCTGCCCACAATAAACTACCACTAGGTAAGTAATTAATAGCTATGACAACATCAGCCACATCCTTGAATGCCAATAATAATAACTCCAACTGTTCTTTTACTATATTTTCATGGATTCTATAATTAAAAATTTAAATTAAAAAGTATTTAATAACAATAAATGCCATATGACAATAATAGGTACAAGCAAATATATACAAATAAAGATAAGGTATGTCTTAGTTTCAAATTATATGTTTAAACTAACGGGAACAATATTAATGACCACCAAATCATATAAACAAAACATTTTTAAATAATAAATCATGGAATACATGAATTATATAAATATAAACATGCATGTAGGAAATGACCAAGTTGTAACTATAATTCTTATTCTAATTCTTGCAATGCCAACTAGATGTGTGTATTCAGTGTCAAAAGGTACTGACCAAAGTTGAATGGAAAAACATCCCATTCAAAGCTTTTTTTTTTTTTTTTTC
>KK115685.1:32920-49992 GCA_000611955.2 Stegodyphus mimosarum
TTAAATCTTTTATAATAAATAAATTTCAATTTAGTTTTCAATGTTTTAAAAAGTTTTTTTTTATCTGTTTCTATATTTCTGGTGTCGGAAATTCCTGCCTGACTACTTCTTAATCAATGTTGAACAATCACATTCTGACAACAGCTGGTGGTGATGTGACAAAAGTCAGTAATATTGTATTGGATACTTCATTTTTTAAGTGAAAAAAAATTAAGAAAAGGTAGTAGTCTTAATGATAATTTTGGTAATGTGTGACATAAACTAAATGTCTTTATCTAAAAACAAACTACTGTACATTGAGAATATTTTAAATACTGGCTATATAGCTACTGAAGAAGAAATTGTGGATCAGCAATTACTTTGTTATCTGATTTAGAATTACTAAAGAAACAAAATCCACTTCTAAAATCTTTTCCTAGGATGAAGAAGCAACATATTCAGTGTGAATCCTCACTCGATCCACAGCCTTCAACCTGAATCTTCATTGGGTCAAAATGAAAACAATAATTTGTTTTGGTTTATATTAAAAGACTTGGCTGATCCCATACGACATTTTAACCCTCTCCCTGCGTATCCTAAAAGCGCATTAAGAAATGAGAAATTCTTCATTAAGAATACTTCATAATATGTTGAATGGTTTTGGTAAAGTAAAATAACCCTTAATTTTTTCAACTGACATTTTCGATGAAGATGAAATATTTACTATTAATAATAATATTACAGAAAGCAAACTGAACTATGTTCTTCCAAGAATTCTAATTAAGTATTAACAGGGGGGAAAGGCAGCAGTCCTAAAATGTGCATACACAATGCATTATAAAGGAAATAGTTAAAAATCAAGATACACATAAATGAAGACTTACTTAATAAATTATAAGATGCTTCCATTTTCATTAGTATCAATTTAAAAAATTGTTTCTTTCAGGATAAAGCTGACAAAAATAGTTACTATTACACTTCTTTTAGTATGTCAATATGAATCAACATACAATACAATAATTTACCTGATAAGACAGACCTAAGAAAAATACAGGGTGTCCATAATTAAACTTGAAATTTGTGAACGGTCTGTAGCAAAAACTATACAGCGGAATTGCATGAAAATTGGGTAATGGCAGAATGAAATGATGAGAATTTTACCGAGGAAAGAAAAAACAATGAGTTTCAAAAACCACCCCTAGGTGGCGTATCATAGCTTTATTGAGAAAATATAAATAATCTGTAAACGTTTACAAACATGCTCAATATGTCCACCATTGTCTGCTACCATCTGGAAGCATCAAATTGCATACTCGACTGTTGAAAGCAGCATGAACTGGGGAATGTTATGCACATGGCATTCTATGCTTTCCTTAAGGTCGGACAGAGATATGATGGGATCATGGTAGACCATGGCCTCGAGGTATTCCCACAGCCAAAAGTCACGATTCGAGTCAGGAGGATACAGGAGGCTAAGCTGTAGGAAATTGCCGGCTGATGATTCAGTCATCACCGAAATGGTGGCAGAGCACTTGTTTAACATAACGGTCGATGTGTGAAGGATCACCATCCTGCATAAAATCTGTGGTTGTATCACATTGCCTTGCCTGAAGATCTGCAATAACGGATTGCTCTAATAATGAAGTGTATCATTGACTGGTCACAGTGCATGTCACAGGCCCTGCGGCACTGTGCTCTTCGAAAAAAAAAAGGACCCACAATGTAGGTTGCAGTAAAGCTACACCAAACCTTTACATGCAAAGAGTGTAATGGAATTTGTAGGAATTGATGTGGGTTTGTAGCAACCCAAATACGGCAATTGTGTGTGTTAACCGCACCTTCCATATGAAAATGGGCCTCGTCGGTACGCAAAATGTTCCACAGCCATTCATCCTGGAGCTCAATTTGTGCAGGAAACCACAAAGCAAAAGGTTGTTGACTATCCAGATCACTGGTAAAAGCTGCTACACTAGTGACAGTTTATAGGAATAGTAGCGTAAAACCTTTTGAAGAATCTTATGAACCTGGAACGAGGTTGGGCAACAGATGCTGCAATACGATAAGAACTAGTGCTGCCGATGGTTTGCAATCTGTCTTCCTCCACCTGCATCGCTACATATCCACTACCTGTGCTGCAACACACTTTCGTCCCCTTCCTGGCTGAATCCTCAAGGTTCTCATTACTTAAAATTTTCTAATCATGTTTGTTAGTCCTTGACTAGGGAGTACACTTTTTCATAACTGCTTCAAAGAACGAAATTTCTGCAAAGTTTCGGTAGCACAGTCTCCATTTTGGTAAAACAATTTCACCAGTAAAGCACGTTCCTGGAGAGTCAATGTCATCTTCCTTGACTTGGAAATGAGTATGACTACAGTTTGCGTCTTTCATCTTCATAGGGTTGCTGTGCATGCACAGGATTATTATAGTTACGAAATTTGCATATGCCAATAGTTTACATTGTGTAGCACCATTTAGTTGTGGTTTTTAAAACTCATTGCCTGTTTTCCCTTGATAAAATTTCCATCATTTCATTCTGACATTACCAAATTTTCATGCAATTCTTCTGCATAGTTTTTGCTACAGACTGCTCGCAAATTTCAAGTTTAATTATGGACACCCTGTACTTTATGAAGGCATAAAGCTGTCTATAATGAAAATTAACTAGCAACTGCAAAACCTGGCTACTTTTTTAAAGAAATGTGTAACATCTTGTTGTTTTCTGCACTGAACTCTGCATCTTGTTGCTTCTTAATGAAGACGACAAAGGAACAGTAAGTTTATTACTGATGCACATTGTTGTTCAAAATACTGAAGGATGATTTCGACAGCCTTTAGCCCCTCACTATGAGATATTTTAGGGTCTTGTACAGTGCAGTCCTCAACATCAACTTCTTCATTATATTCCAGCATTTCTTCATTAACTATGATTGCAGCAATAATTTCTGTCTTGCTTAGTATCATTCTGGAATCACTGTTCGGTGTCATTTTCATTAGCTTCTGCACATCCAGAAACTCTTTTCATAAGGTCAAGTAAGTTTATATTTTCTGCATTATCATGTTAAATGAACTCATTTCCCTCATGATAAAAGAGTTTTGCCATAAACGAACTAGTGTTAATGACACTTAACTCGTTCTAGGTGTTTGCCACGCATCTAACAACATCCAATAGGTTAATTTTCTTTAAATTCTAAATAAGACCTTGACCATCATGATTTGCAGAAAAAAGGATAATAGCTTGCACCTATACCTTCTCGTAAAACTAACCAAAATTCCTTGGTCATAATGGTCTTCGTCAGCAGGCATAATGCTGTGGTATTGGGTGGTAAAAACAATGCTCATACATCCCCATTTTTTAACTCTTCCATGTCTGGGCATGAAGACGCTGTGTTCAAAATCAGAATAGCTTTCCTTGGCAGATTTTTAGATTTAAAAACTGCTCAACTGGTGGAACAAATACTTCATGGAACCATTCTTTGAAAACTGCACAGCTCATCCATGCATTTGACTGGTTTAAGTACAAAATGGAAAGTTTATCCATTTCAATGTGCTTAAATGCACCTGGTTTCTTTGATTTTACTATGACACCAAATTTTAATATGTAGTCACTACTTGCATTACTGCATGCTAGGATTGTTACCCTCTCCTTGGTTCTTTTAAAACCATGGGCTGAGTGTTCTTCCCTGATAGCAAGACTTTTCACTGGTAACAGTTTATAACTTAACACTGTTTCATCACGACTGTACAACTGCTCTCCTGTCACACCTTTGATAAATTTCTGAAAGTTTTCCTTAAACTGAGATATATCCTTTGTGTCCCCAGACATTTTCCCCCCACAAATACTAAGCTGTCATACTCTATAATATTTCTCCTAGTGATCAAGCCAACCGCACTTGCAACAAATTTAGAACATTCTTAGAAGAATCAAAGAGTACTATTTTTTATGTAATAAAATTAGACGACATTAAAATGAAAAAAAAAAGGGGGGAATATAATAAAAAATTAACAAAGCAGTTTTTGTTATAATGATATCTGTATATATTTTGAAGATTTTACAGAAGGAATAATACACCTTAAAACTTATAATAAATTAAACATAACAAAAATTTCGGATAGTATAGATTATATAAAATTATCATAAAAATTTAAATTAAACATAATAAAAATTTTGGATAGTACAGATTATATAAAATTATCATAAAAATTTACTAGGTGTTGTAAAACTGTTCTTTGGTACTGATTTATTAGTATTATTTATTATTATTTATTAGTCTGAAAAATACAGAAATCAGATAATTTTGTTTCCGTAGTTCATTTCCTTCAAGTTCAATTCAAATATACTGATTTTGAAAAATAAATGTAGATATCAAACTGGAGCAGAAGCAAGCCAACTGAAAATCAGGCAAAACAGCAACTTCATTCTGCTATAAATTTTGAATAAAATTCTACTAATTTTGAAAATGATCAGACATTGATATGTTTCCTTTGGAGGGGGGGAATCTGAATGCATTTTTAACTCCTGAAAAACAGAGATCTGTGTCTGATCACCTCCCCATTGATAGAGTTTTGTTCAAAATTTAAGCCAAAATAAAGTTGCTGTCATGCTTAGTTTTGAGAAAATGGATATGTAAATTTTCTTGGCATTAGATCCACTTCTTTGAATATGCACACAAAGCATTTAATAAGGAATAATATATTCTATAATCTAAATGTGGATAAACAGCTAGTTATAAATTTATAGAACAGTTAAGAAGCTACACATGCTTAGATAAAAACAGCAAAAATTACATATCAAATTTTACATTACAACCTACTATAAATTACATAATTTAAAAATTATTTGTATATTCCAAAAATTTATAACATTTATATAGTCCCATCTTGACAATAATTACGCACAACATACTTACGTTACATTTTTTAAACCATGCGTTTTCTTCTGTAGAAATGACATCATTATAAGTGACCTAGAATCAAAATCAAGAATGAGTTTTCAAAATTAGGACTAGATACAAAAGACTTCAAGAAAATAAATACTCATGTACAAAGTCTAAAAAAAAATTGTATTACAATTCTAAAAATACAAGATTAGATATTTCAATGAAAAATTAAAAACATTGATATTTGGATATATATCAAACAAACTTTTCCAATAAGAAATAAAAGGAAAAGTAACTGTTCTGCTCTTATAAATTATGTTAAACACTCTTCCACACTAAAACACAAATGCAGTGCCAAAATATATACTGTACATAAATAATGCACAGCATATAATACTCTATATATAAATGTTAACTAAATAGAAACTAAAATAGAAACTGTAACAATACATTTTAAAAGGTTTGACAGAAAGAAGTACTACTATATTTTTACACCATAATTAAAATCTTTATTATCAGTACCTCATTTTCCAGCGTCATCGGAATTGCTACCTCTACTACCTATTTCCAGATTTATCATATCATCCATCACAACTGTCACTGTTACTTATTCCCTCCACTTTCCCTCAAAAATAAAATATCAAGAACACTATATATTTCCATCTTTTCTTATAATATTCTTTATTCTTATTTATTTCATATTAATGAAAACCTACATACCGAAAAACTTTTAAGATCATCAATTTGGTAGAAGGTTACAGAACTTTCTTAGTTCTGGTTAAAATTTGCAAGAACTTTATGATCTGCATGTTGTAGCTCTTAAAAGATGATCTTTAAATGGTTTATTCATTGAAAAACAGGGAAGTCAAAGAATAGAAAACAAAAGAAAATTCTGCTGGAATTATGGTAGTAGGAGCAGTGTTCAATCATCTTATTTCTTTTTGACATCTTAAGCGATCTCCAAACTTTTTTAATTGTGTACCCTTAAGATGCAAACAATTATAAACTGCACCCAATAAATTATTTAATATAATGCATAGCTATTAACCATGAAACCTGAGAAACTGGGAGATTTTTGTGAGAAAAACAGTCGAAACTCGGAAGTTTTCATGTTGTGTGGCAGTGCCATTTTAAAGGAGCTCCAAACTGATTTAAACAAATTCACTTTATAGTGTACGATTCAAGTGACTGAATTATTTGCAATATAATTCAGATTCAAAATTTTATTACATATTCCAAATTTTATGCTTTTTGGCTAATTTTATTTTGTAAATACCTTAAATTTTTATACTGAAGTCCCAAATAGAGCAGAAAAGTATTTACTTATCAAAGTACTTTTAAACACAATAAAAATTAGTGTACATATTTATCTCGATAAACTTAGTAATGTACAATATAATAAAGAAAATAAATGCAAATATTAACAGACTAAACATCCGTTGAATCTTCATACAAAAATCGACAATCGGCTGCAGTACATTAAGACAACTCAGATAAAATGAAAGTACAGGGTTCGTACACATTTCTGCACACAGAAATTAAGTACTTTTAAGGACCATTAATGAAAAAAATTAAGGACCTATGAGTAAATGGGAACTGAATAAATTCAATTAAAAATATTATCTATGCCTGAACTTCATTTTTGTAATACCATCCTAAAAAGAAAATAGATCCGTAAGTAGGAGGAATTATTATTAAACATGAATTAATTAACAAAATTATAAATAAGTTTAAGAATAAAATCAACTTTATAAAATGTATCAAGCAGCATTACATATTTTCATTTATAATACGGTTGGCAAGATTTGAAAGTTAGTTGGGCTCTGCCTGCAGCAGTTAGTATCGTACCTTCATGTAGGTCCAAAAAGCCACTAAAACACCACAGGTGGTAAGTTGTTTTGTATTGTTTTAAGTCTCACTAGATGCAAAGAGTAAGTTTTACATGAATTTTTACATTTTTGTATTTTATCTTGTGACCACAGTAAGGATTAATGAAGACCACAGTAAGGATTAATGAAAGCAATAACTCGCTTTAATATGCAGAGATAATTTTTAAGGATGCGCAGTTAGTTATAAATAATTAAATTAGGTAGTTAGAAAACCTTAGTCATTACGGATTTACATGGTCAAAATGAAATTTATTTATTTTTTAACAATATTTGTTAATAAAGTCCTATTAAAATCACAATTCAATAAAATTTCACAGTTTAAAATACATATAATTTATGACATTGCTTCTTAAAGGATATTAGGATAATTACACATTAAAAGGACATTTTGGCCAATTTAAATGGATTTCCTTCTCTTTAAGCACCTTAGCAAATGGTCTCAGAACGCAAACCAGTGTTCTCACTAGTTTTTGCGTGCTTTATCTCTTAACTTGTCAACCGTTCTACAATATAGCTATGAGGGTTTACTTGTTATGGTAAAAGTTAAATAGTCTAAAACCTCTTGGTAGACGTGAAGCAAATTATCGCTATGCCTGAAAGTAACTACAATGTCAAACAAAGGTTTAAATAAGCCTCTTATTTAAAAAGAACTTCAAACATAAAGGCATGTTCTGATGCTAACAAAATCAATTACAGCTCGTGGTGATGTAATTAAGGAAGAACCGTCAGATTCAAACTAAAAATGTGGACTAGTGGTCAAAGACTATACAATTTAATTTTAATTTAAGCTGACTCAATAACTCTTATCATATGAGGAAATAGAAATGGGAAACTACAGTAAAGGCTGAAATCATAAACAACTGGGTAATTTACATAATAATAACGGTACATATCTATGAAGAATAATTTTCTTTATGTATTCAGTTTCATTCTACAACACATTTCCTTTTCATTTTAGAATTTCTGAATTTAATTAAGGATTTCTATTATTCTAGAAAACTAAATGCATTTAGAATGTATAGAAAAAGCTGCTAATTTTATTTCTTTAGGAATATCAAAATTCAGAAGAAATATGAAATATATATGGTGAGGGCTGGTTATACAGCAGATGTGCCAGAATTTCTAGAATTTAGTGACAAACTGAACAATAAAATCTAGAAATGTCATAACTTTTAGAATTTAGAGCAGGCACTGGAAACAGAATTTAGAAAGGCACTAGGCAGCAGAATTTAGGATTCACAGAGATTGCATCAGGTGGGGAAAATGCTTAGCGCCAGTTCTGTATGATGCATTAAGGCATATTACATGAATCTTTTAAATTGTCAGTTTTCAATTTCTTTATTAACAAAAAAAAATGCATTTCTATAATGGCTGTCCGTGTGATAAGATTAGAAGCATTTTTGATGTTTTCCATGCTTTTGTCCAGTGAAAAATAGAGGAAATAAAGGGAAGATAAACAAGATTTTAGCATCAGAAGTAAAACATCCAAATATTATGTTTTTCATTGTTCTTTCAGATGTTCTCCTAAAGAATTTCATCCCAAACTTGGTGTCAAATACATCCATTATGCGTTAATAAGATGGAGACATTTTTCGTTTTGTCACATATTGCTGGAATCTTCTAGAATTGTAGGTCTATAAAGCTTACCTTCAAATCCTTCTAAACTTTCAGAGCTGCAGTGCCTAAAATCCTAAAAAAAAAGTGATCCCTACCAATTCTGTAATAGCCAAAAGCCAGAAATATTTTGAAAAAAAACAGGAAAAGTGTAAAATTAATTTTACAATCCATATTCTGAGAATTATGAATACTCTAAGACAATTACATGGAAAAAACTCTTACTATGAAAAAATTAAAAAGAAGACATTTTTAATTAATGACATAGCTAATTTCGCTTTTAGTGAGAACTGTTTTGTAAATTGTGTTTTATAGCATTATACCTTGTTTATTCCTCAGATTCAAAATATTGTATAATAAGTTGTTAAAATGGAACTTTATAATATGACAGCAAAAAAATTAAAATATTTTAATGTTACTTTTAAATATAATTTCAATATATTACCATTATTTTAATAAAATTTATCAATGTATTACAAAAATCGTCGAAAAATTCCCAGATCTCGGAACTAAAAATTTTCGACAAAAACTTATCTTAAAATCACCAGTGATAAGTTGCCTAATTTAGAACCATTAAATAAAAAAATTCAAATCACCAAAAGCGAAAAGTTGTTTAAGAGCTCTTCATTAGAAAAAATGAATTTCGAAGTGCTTATGTTTCATTTCTTGCTTAGAAAATCGAGTATCCCACTATTTATATTAGAAATAGGAACAAATTTTAACACATGAACCCACTCCCCCATTCAAAAGATAACCATATATGTCAGTGAATCGCCAAAAACATTCCTTCAAAATGCTAATTCACACTCAAAATGGCAGTCTTAAAAACAGACTGAAATTTCAGATGATTAAAATCAAGGACCTTCTGCCGATTTCGGCCGAAATTAAGGGCTTTTAAGGACCAAAAATTGATTCCAAAAAACCTAAGGACTTTTAAAGACTCATAAGGACCGTACGAACCCTGAAGTAAATAAGATAAAAGTCAATAAAATGTAATCAGTAAAAAATATAGTTCAGATGAAATAAAATTTAACAACATAAATTATTCTGAAAATCACTACGGCTGGAGGAATAAAACTTGCACAATTTAAGCACTAAGTATTTAAGTATTAAGTTAATTTAAGTTTAATTTTCCTTAGTAAAAGCTAAAAATTAAAAACTGGGAAATGTGATGAAAAGTCAGAAGAGTTGGCATCTATGATAATGTAATGTAAAATGCATGAAAATTAAAGCTGATTGACTTATGATGTTGAACTCCCCAGATGCACTGATCAACGAGAAAATGTCGCATTTACATGATACATGATCATAAATTCGCAAGTGACTGTGAGCCTAGTTCTTAGCCATACCTCCAGGGATCAATTTACATAATTCCTGCGGTACATGTATCCCACTTGAAGAAACTGCTCTATTCAAAGACCAGTAGAACTTCCCAAAACAATTATCTTTTTACTAATATTCCTTGGCTTTGAGCCACTTCTAGACAAATTTTGATGATAACCAGTCTTTTCTTAGACCCTATTTAAACACGCATTAGGAATTCCTTTTGGTACTGTCTCTTATTTGAAAACAACTAAAAAAGGGAGAAAAAATCAGCAATCATTGGCTGTAGTGCTTTATACAAACTCTCTCTAAAATTGATCATTTATGTCAATTTTCTGAATTCAAGAAGGAAATAAACTTATGAAAGTAAATCAGTAACAAAACATCTGTGGGGAAGAACTATATATGTAAATACAATCACACTTAACATGTATTTCTTAAAAAATTAAAATATTAAGAATGATATGTGAAAATAAATAAAGCAGAAAAAATTTGAAAATAAGAAAGCAATAATATGAGCACCAAAATTTTCTCAGATTATTGTTGAACAGTACTCTGATTATGCATAATGCAATTTAAATATAAAAAAATAGATCCACTCCCTCTTTCCAAAAAAGTGTGAAACAATATCAGAGCTTTATATCATTACCCACTTAGTAGATGACCTACACCTACCTTGTCAGTCTGCTTATGTTATGTAATGCAATCATCTGTCTGTATCTTTCATGTTTCTCAGTCTGCTAAATGACAACAACATGCAAACTTAAATTTTGTTCTCTTCTCTAAAGAGCGCTTCTTTTTAACCATACATACTCTTAAATGGGTATACTGAAACAACAATTTTGCTTAATTATTGTGGGCGGAACAATCTTCATCACTTAACATAATACCACTGGCATAAAATTTTAGCCATTTAAGTCTTCTCTTGAACATTACAAATTCATACTTGCCAAGCTTGAAATATGAAAAATCAGAAGTTTCTGTGAGGTTTTTGTACCATGCAGCTATACCATTTTAAATCAGCTCAAAAATAATATAAATTCACTTTATAATGTATGATTCAGATTATTCAGCTATTTATAATATGGCTAGAGGGCAAGCCCCCAGATGAGCGGGCTGCAACTAAAGCAATATTTATGAGTTCTCTATCTACACCTGAAAACAAAGTGCATAAAAACATTTCAATATGAATTCAGTCAGTTCATTCCTTCCAAGCAACAACCAATTCATAAATAATTTTTTTTGTTGTCAAACCAAGAAACAAAAACTTTGGAAACTTCAGGTTAATATGTATACGTATGACATCATGATTTAAATTTAATGAAATGTAATAACTTTTTCTCAATATCAATAAAAGAATTAATGTGGCAATAAAACACCATGTCAATTGAAACAAAAAAGTTGCTAACAGCAACTATTCATTTAAAATGCTGAAATTAACAAAACATTTTCGACATACAATGATGTCGCATGAAATCGCATGCTTTCTTTAACATCAGAACACGACTTTACACAATAATAATATATTTTGAAGTTTGGCAATGCTATTTTTATTTCATATTTTGTAAAACTTATAAATTTTTTAACAAATTCTATGATTTGAAAGTGAGCAGTGGCAACAATTTTCAAAAGAAAACACATTTTTATCTCCAGCGTTCGAGACTGTTGTCACTTGGAAAAATGAGGGCGAAAATTAGTGTTTTCAGAGTTTTTAATTAATATCTTGATTGATTAAAGTCGTATGAAGATGAGAATGGTCGAAATGACTTCCCATGAATTTTTGAAATCCCGACAAAGGGAATTCATATAATTTGTGTAGTAAAATACTCTTGTAATAAACGAGAATAAAAAATATTTTTGTTTGTAAAATTTTTTTATATAATAATTAGAGTTAATTATAAGTGCTTCTATTATTCTGGGAGGAAAAAAAAACTAGCATTTTATTCTGCACTTTTAGCATATGTAAAAGAACTTCAGCACTCAAACAGTTAAAAGCAGATAAGAGCTACTAGCATAAAGATCAGTGCTTCATTATAAGATTTTTCTAGCAAAAATTTTTTAGTACTAAACCACTTTTAAATATATATATATTCCAGAAAATCTTCATGAATCATCTTAAATATTTTTTTTAATGTAGTAATAAGAGAAATAATACAAGTCAAGATATTATATCTTGAATTTATTATTCTCTTTATTATTGGTATATCTTGACTTTATTATTTAGATATTTGTATGTTCTAATACCAGAACTTGAATAACAAAAGCATACACTTATTCATAAATAAATAAAACCATATAACATATAGTCTCACCTTATAATATTAATGTATGAAGATGCAGCCCACAGTGCTGCTCCTATAATATGAAATGCAGAACTCTTAGTTTTAATTAGTTGTTTATCAGCTGCCCAAGCAATATGTTCAATTGGGTAATAGAACTGATCTATAACATTCTTTAAAATTCCTAACAGACGTAGAAAATAACTTTGCTCCTGAAAGAAAATAAATTATAAATTTAACTACAACAGAATATGTCAACAGAAAGAATATAGATGAAATTTGATTCATATTTCATGAAAATAAAGACTGATTAGTAATAAATAACAGCTAAGCAATAAAATATACATAACACACTTTGTATGTTCACAAACTTAAGGTACAGTAGCGTTACTAAAAGAAAAGCAATATAAATTCAGACAGACAAAAAGCACCTTTCACTTTCTGGTCGCCCCCCTTTTTTTAAGTTCATAATGAAACCTGAGAATAATAATTCTGAAAATATCAATGAAGAAAACTAATATGTGCATATACACTCTCCGACACTGAAAATGCAACTCCAAGGAGTGGCCTGAAAATTATGCAAATTTCAGGGTAGGTGCATGTCACTGAGTTATGCAAATGATGTGAAATGCACAACTCTCCAACGCACGTTGAAGGAGATATTAGGGAAGAAACCTGCAGAATGTTCAATTTCATATCATTATTTCTGCTGGGGAAATCATTGTATAAAATTTGTTCTTGTCTCAGAGGACATGTGTAATAGCAGAGAATGCCAGGCCATCATTAACGAAGGCAGCTACAGCAGACAGACGATTTTAACAGCGCCATGGTGATCAAACTGAGAAGGGCAGGTTGGTCCGTACAGCAAATGTCAACTGACGCACACCTAGGCGTGTCCACAGTGCACTAGCTGTGGCAATGATAATTAGAACAAGGAAATGTGGGCAAGTTCGAGGGTACTGGTGCAACGACAGTGACATCAGCACACGCAGATCGATGCACCTGCCAACAAGCAGTGGTGCACCCTCAAGCCACTTCTACCTCCACTCGGCGGCATGTTCAAGACACCCTAGATATTCCCACATTGACCAGAACCATTCGCCGTCGATCATCCACAGTCTCATTGACTCTGTACCTAGACATGTTGCTTTATGTATCACCGCCTAAGGTGGTGATACAATTTACTGAGCCGATGCTGTTATCACACTGTATTATGTATATCATTTCAAAATAAAGATCACTTATTGTTCCTTGTTGTCTATCTCTGTTTGCGGAGTTTCATCACTTCCTCGCCACTTTTTCTTGGTGTTGTATTTTCAATGTTGAGTAGTGTAGTTACATATATATAGAGAGAGTACTGTAGAAATTTTTAAACAGAAAGATCTTAAAATTATTTCTGCACAAAATGCCATTGACAAATTAATTATTTAAAGATAAAAAAAAAGTAAATAATTTTGAAACAACCTATTCAAAGACTTTAAAGGAAATAAATTTATAATTAAAAAAAAATATGTTTTTGCAAATGAAAAATGTAAAACTCAGTAGTTTTAAATTAGAAAAAGTTTTGAAAACAACAGAAAAAACGAAAAGGGAATACAATTAAATTCCAATTCAACTTTGTCAAGAGAAGGTAGATAAGACTTCAACTGAACGCTATTTCCAGAGAAAATCATTGTGTTTTTATTCACTCAAAATTAACTGATGAATTTATTTCATTTTTGTTGTTCATCTGAAAATTTCGAATGCCTCATCTACACACTCGATTTTTTTTTTTCAAATTAAATTATACAAAAAAATAACATTTACTACAAAAAATACAAATTTAAACAAAATATATTCATGTTTTCAAGTTAAGCAATAGTGATAAAATATAAAATTTACTAATACCAAAATTCAAATTTATACAAAATAATTTACAAAATCTAGACCTTTTAAACACATGTCCTATACTACTAAAAATAATTATTAACCGAGAACTAATATTTTGTTAAAACTAGAAATTAAAAGGTAGTTACCACTCATAAGAAATGCTATAAAAGAAAGAACTTCATAGTTATGATTTTTTATCAGTCAAATTGGAAAGCAATGCAAGCAAGAAAAAGAATTAAAGGATAATTGCTAGCAAAGAATACATTTTTCCTGCCATGGGCTTACCATGACAACTTAAAATATAGTAGGCCCTCAGTTAATAAAAGTTAAGTCAAGAAATAAATACTGCACAGTAATTACATAATTACACCATAAAACCCTTTAAATACATCCTTTTTAATCCTTCTTTTTATATGAGCTTTTAGATTAGAAATTCATGCCTTTAAAAGAATTCATACGATATATACCGGTCCAGGTTTTTTAGTTGATAATTAATGAAACTAATTGGAATTTCATTTTCTTTTAAAACTTTAGTAGTTTATATACTATATATATATATATATACATATTACTTTCTTTACATATAGTATACACCAGGGGTGGCTATAGTGCATCTCTCACAAGTAGAGCGGCACTATATGCAAATAAAAAATATATATGAAATATAAACTAAAGCAACCCTATGTTCAAAAGGAAATAATTAATTTATTTCATTTCTTTTTACAAAGTTATCAGATGATTCTTTCCATTTGACATCTGTTTCACTACTTTTAAAATGCCATAAATATGAATTTGCCATGTTCAGAAAAACTAGTTACAGCTCTTGAACTTTCACAATTTCCGACATGTGGCTCTTACAAACATGAAGTTTAGACACCACTGGTATAAACTTATATACTCGCTGACCATTTATTATTAACAATAATATAAATTTATTGCTATCTCAATTTTATAGTTTTTTATTATGTTATCATCAGACTGTCTTATGAAATAACTTTAAACAAAGGATTTCATATATTTTGAATATTTTTACATAATTAAATTTCATATTTTAACATATTAATTTAATATAATTCTAACAATTTGGAATTGAAATCATTTAATTAAGAGGAAAAAATATCCATTATCACAGGAAGAATTTTCGAAACACCTTCCTAGATTTAAAAATCAAGCAGAAAGGCAATTTGATCAGTTTCAAGAACAATCAGACTCACGTCCTTTTTCTTCAGAAAATTCATGTATCTTTAAATATATACAGTAAAAATTTTACGTCTTGATTTTATATGTATTGAAAAGTATAACCATTTTCTATTAAAAAAAGTCTGTCTATTTCTTCAAGAGTGAATGGCTGTTAATTGTTACGAATGCATCCTTTCTCCCCAGCAAGCAAAAGAATAACTGAGATTTTAAATAATTTCATGGGGCATTTCATCTTGAAAATCATTGTTAAACATATAAATATTAAAAAGTAATTACTTGCCTAATGTCTTCTGAATGGAAATGGCTACTATCTATTTACAACTGTCTTGAATTTGCTTTCTCTGAAGGTTTCATTTAATAACTTTTCCTCCCTTTAGTCTTAAATTTTATTATCAGACTATTATTTACTTTTCATAGAAAAGTTAGATATTCATTTAAGGAAGTGGAAAATGAAAACTTAAATAAAAGTGTGCAAAAACATCATAATAAACACTAATTTACAAAATGACATTCTGTAAACAGACTATTAAAAAATTCTGCTTTTAGAGTTCAAAAAGTTCAAGTCATATTTTTGTACCAGCAATATGAATTTAAAGAAAATTCTATTAAATAATATTTAAAATAATAATAAATTTTTAATTACATCTGAATACAATTAAAATACACTGACAAGTCAAAACATTATGACATCCCCGCATTTTTCAATGAACTTGTATGGATGATACGAAGGCCACGTGATTAAGTAAGAATGGACAGAAGATTCAGAATGAGTATCTCCAAAACTGCATGACTCGTAGGTTGTTCACGACCTACCTTTGTTAGTATTTATGCAAAGTGGATAAATGATGGTGAAACCAGTAGTAGACAGCAAGCTGTTAGACATCGATGTGTCATCAAAGAAAACGGACATCATAGCCTGTCCTGGTACAGCAAAATCAGCACCAGACAGTGGCTCAGCTGACAGTCCAATATAATGCAGGTCCAAGTGCAAGTGTCTCGGAGCACTCAGTTTAGTAAATACTGTTGGATATGGTACTGTGCAAGTGACATCCCATCTGTGTGCCTCTGTTGACCAAGCGCAATCGTCAGCTACACCTACAATGAGCCTGGGAACATTGTGATTGGACCATTGATAAATGGAAGACTGTAGCCTGGTCGCAGGAATTAGTTTCTCATTCATCACGTTGATGGTCATGTCAGGATACATCATCTTCCAGATGAACAATTACTCCCCTCCTCTTCAGCAGGTCATACACAGGCTAGTGGTGGCAGTATTATGCTTCGGGGCATGCTCTTCTAGGCAGTTCCAGGACCCTTAGTTGCGGTAGAGGAGACCATGAAAGCTGCAGAATATCTGAATATAACTGTGGATCAGTTGCACCCTTACAAGGCATTTGTCTTTCCAACTGGAAATGGAATCTTCCAGCAGGACAACACTCCATGTCACAAGGCTCAAATTCTGCTGGAGTGGTTCGAGGAGCATAAAGATGAATTCCAATTAACAACATGGGCACCTAACTCGTCGGTTCTTTATCCGATAGAGCATGAGCAGTATTGAGAGCTGAAACACCACCATGTCAGAATATTTCGACCGCTGCTTCAACATTTGGTGTAACTTGTCTCCAGTCCAAGATCTTGTGGTATCCATGCCAAGTCGAGTTACAGTTCTTTTGCAGGCCAAAGGTCATGCAATGCATTATTAAGTAGGTGGTCAAAATGTTTTAGTTCTTCCAGTGCATTACAAAACAGAAAGCATTTGAATATAATTAGGTGTCGTAATCAAACAAATGTGAAAGTGAGCTAATCTTTCAGATGCCATTAATAATTGAAAACACACTAGAAAATAAACTATATGCATAATTTTGTAGACAACTAATTAAAATTTCGGAAATTACAGTGTTGTTACCAGCGTTAGCATTTTATTCTGTAATATTACGTAAAGCTCATTCACTCCCTATCTTTTTGTTATTTTTCAACTTCACATTTGTGTGTCATTTTCTTTTTTTTTTTTTTCTTTGAAAACTGATAAGAGTATTGATAA
>KK115685.1:58739-103746 GCA_000611955.2 Stegodyphus mimosarum
CCTAATAAAGTAATTAAACAATTTACCTTTGCAAAAAGAAACAGCTTTTTAATTTCTTAAACTTTTCAGTCTCTTAAAAACAGAAAAACAGTAACATAAGAAATATAAATATGAATTAAAATCATGAGATCTCTAATTCGGAATATTAAATATTTTTATGAAATTAAACGAATAGAAAGAAAGTATGGCAGAATTAAGCACACTGTCGGGAATTCCAAACATAAGCTCTTTTTAAATATTTTCTGATTTTGCTGTGCAATTTTAAAGACGAAGAACACGATATTTAATAAATAAAGGTAAAAAGTTAACAAAAAAAAAATAAAAAATCTGAAAGATTTCAGATTTTAAATTACGTCCAAAGGCGCGTTTTTTTAAATCGGCTGAAAAGGTGTTAAGCTCACCTTCCTAAATAAATTCCTATTTAATCGATTTATTGAAAATACGAAATTTATTTTAAGTTCGTAAAATAGCTAGGTGTCTACGCTTCACGACGATGTAAAAATGAAATGTATAGAGTAAAGTCTCACTTTCCTGTAGCTCATTATGTCTCAAAATGACGCGATTTGGTCACAAAACATAAAATAAAAAAAACTGGAATTTGAATTTCGAAAAACTCGCTTCGAGGTGCACTGGCTTTTGTGTAGATACAACCTGTGTACCAAATTTCGTGGCCTTGGGTCTATTGCTTTACTCGCAACACGAACGAAACACACACACACACACACACACACGCACACACGCGCACACACACGACAGATGACGGGGAACACGGCACTGTGACTTTACCATAATGGTTATGCAGTATAGCACCGTGTCCACCTCTATCTAGAGCTAAGCCGAGTATGAGATCCCATGCACGTCCCGCACCCGGAAACGAAGCCCAACGCCCAGCCAGCCCAGAGGGCAGTCCAACAGACCAAAAGCGCCCTCCAAGAACAACTCAACCCATCATCCGGGCGTTTATTAAAATAACAAAAAGATACAGTGCCAAACAAGGGCTAAATATTTGGTCAACAGCATTTACAATTTATGACCAAATGTGAGGCACGCACACACACACGCACGCACGCACACACGCATGCACGCACGCATGCACGCACGCACGCACGCACGCACGCACACGCACACTCTTTGTTTGATTATATGTAAAGATGACTGCTCTACGATGATTAAACGGTGTTAGACATCAGTGTGCGTGTGCATATACGTTACCCCTAATCGAACATTTAAAAGTTTAGAAGTCAATGTGAAAGTAACTGCAAAAAATTCCATTTTCAGAAGCAAAATCATAGACGAACAAGGTCCAGAAAACTATTGCAGTTTTGAAGGATGAACACCAATCCTTCAAAATTACAGCCATAAAATTCATACAGCCAGTTTTTTTTTAATTCCAGAAATAGAATAGATTTCCAAGAAAGGAATCCAAGAAAACCAAAACGTTAATTTTTATAATGTCTTTGTCATTATTAGTTTTTTTATATGTGTTTCAGGTCGGATAAAAATTTTTCCAGTCGGTTTCGAATGGATCTATATACACAGCGTCCAATTCTTGAAGATGCAACTTCATATGAATATAATGGATGGTCTCTTGGAATATATTTGGGCTCTTAAAAATATTTTGTTGGCTCTTAAAGATATCTTAAAAAATATTTTGTATAGTAACGGATTCAAATATGGGCTTGTCGAACCAACCGGTTCTCGTCAACCCCCCCCCCCCCACCCCCCCCCCCCCCCAAAATGGATCTGATGTGTAAATAGTTTAACAAAGAGTTCTTTTAAAAATTTATATTTCTTCCCGATAGGTTTGAGTTGGAATCTTAAAGGTATTCCATACAAACGTTTTGGCGGGAACCCTTTTGCGACAGGTGAAATTCGATCACCTCTTGAATGGTCACCCCCAAAAAATTTCCTTCGCTCTTAATAAAAAAAATTACCCATAAAAAGTTGTAACATGAAGAGAACACTAAAACTGAAAGTTGGAATACTTTTATGCTGAGCTGATTAGGACTGGGTCTAAGAACACATATTTAAAAAAAATTTTTGTTAATTTTTTTAATGTCTTCGACATTATAAAAATTAACGTTTTCATGGAAACTTTTCCGTTCTTGGAAATTTATCCGTTTATTTCGAAGAATTCTATTCTTGGAAGAATGGAATTCTTCGAAATAAACATTAATTTTTATAATGTCAAAGACGTTATAAAAATTAACAAAAAGTTTTTTTTTAATATGTGTTCTCTGAGAAATATTTTCCAGCTTGGTCAAATGAATTTAAGCAGAGAAAAATATTTTCGTCTCCCAAAATTGGATAAGAGCATGATCCAAAAGGAATTGAATTCCTTCCACGACCCATTTTTTGGTTTTCTCTCCGCCTTTATTCGGGAGAGACTGATTCTTGTTGTTGTTTGATGATTTCGGGGAGATGATAGACCCCTAATTGAGTGAGGAAAAAGATGGGAGTGTTTAACATCTCATCTTCCACAGTGTCTTTGATGACAATGTATGTTACACCGTCCTCCACGACTCTTGTAAGAGATTACGTAAAGATTCGACACATCCAAGGGAACAGGAATTCATTGTGAAGGGCTTTTTGGGCAACATACGCAGCTTCATCGGATGTGAGAATAATCTGATGAGTTTTTTGTTGTTTGGAATGTTTGTCCCCACTGTTTGGAATAATTATGCAATTCTCCGAGCTTAAGAAACTTGTCCTGATCATAGACCTGTTATATACTAGATCAAGCATCGCCATTCAAAACCGGGTGAAAAGCGGCACGGGAATGAGCTGCAGGAGTTTGGACATGAAATGAAACTGAACCTAGATTTTGGTGTACTATCGCCATGGTTGGCGATTTTTTTCCGTTAAAAGTGAATAAAATGAAATAAAAAAAGGGAAATAGTGATGATTTCATCAGGAGGGTAGCATCACTATAAGGCTGTTTCTATACTGCACAAATTAAATTTGCAAAATGCAGTCTACCCCCGACAGCCAGACAAATAGTCATACCTAGCTTAGCAGCACAAAGGCAGACAAAGAGAAAAAAGGCAAAAACAGAATGAGACGAAGCAGTGTACAATAAATACAACATATCAGAAAAATGGTAATAGAATAAATAAAGTACAAATAAAATAAAAATAAAAAAGACTTTTTCATTTAAAAATAAACAAATAAATAAATAAATAAAAAGTGATTTAGGCAAAGTATATAATACATACTAAAAATAGTGGATGAAAAATAAAATAATTAAAACATTTTTTTAAATAAATAAAATTCATATATATACTTATTATAATGCAATAATAATGCATAAAGAAGGATCAAAGAAAATTTTAGAAATTATTTTGAGTGAAAAAGAGATTAAAATAAAACAGGAAGATTGTAAGCTTAAAAATTGGCCAGGGGAAATTTAAATAAATAAATACATAAAAAATAAAAATTAGAAGGTTTTTAGTGCTTAGAACAGAATAAAAAATAAAAAATAGATAGCATAAGTAAAATGAGTGAAAACAGAAAATAATACAAAAAGGAAATTCAATGTTAATACGAAAAGGAAATTTAATGTTAATACGATGTATTACAGAGAACTACATAGTAGGCAAATCAAAGTGAGAAAGATATTAAATTAAATGAAGTAAAAATGAATGTCAATATAGCCGGTATAAGTTAAAAGGAAGAGAGAGTGGTAAATTAATAAATTATGAAACAAAAATGTGGTAAATTAAGACTTCCTTTCACTAGCAAAAATAAATATATTATACACGTTGCACAATGTAGTCGTACTATTTTAAATAATTTTAGAAGGTAAAATTTAAATACTGTTCATTATTTTTAAAAAGAAACTTAAAATTATTAAAGTTTTGAAATTTGACTGCTATACAATGACTATTTTCCCAATACTTAACAAATTCTTAATATTAAAATAAATGCCAGAAACATGATATAAGAAAGAAAATACGTGATTGAAAGTAAACATATTTGTTATATTTGGATGCAAGAAAAGGGGATAAAATAAGGTCATTCATGTAAAAAAAAATCATAATTTTATGCAGTTCTTACACAGTGTATTGTATCGACATTACCAAGTATTAAATACATACATTACTACTTCGTACATGTCCGCATAAGCAAACGCATACAAAGAATATATAACTAAACGCATTTGAAGCAAAGTCTGTTGGCGTACAAAAAATGTCGCCAAAGCAGAATACTCGACTAATTAAAATTATATCATATTACTAAAATTTTAACATTTTTTTCAGGACGCAGTTATTAAAAACATACATATATATTAAGGTACTTTTATTTAAATATTATTTCAAGTATGCATATATTATATAAAATTAGAAAATCTATTTTTATTAGAAAACGGCAAGTAGAGTGGCTAAAACACCTCTACATTTTATAAAAAATAGGTTTTAAAACTTTAGAAAAAGCTCATCTGTGAAATGTTACTCCTCCAGCTTTCACGTATCTGGAATTACATCCATATGCGGAGCACGAAAGTACCAATTTTTAAGTCCGAAACAATGCGCGTACTCGCAAAACACTTGCTTCTCACAAATTCTCCATAGAGCTGTAATGGTAAGGAAGATGGGAAATACGATTCGGGAGAAGTTCCATATGTCACGTGGTTCGCATTACTGTTCCCCTTCAGAGTTGCCGTTTCTCTCTCTAGTACATTACAGCTCTATGGTCCTGATCTGGGAGAAAAACTTGCAGAATACAGGACGTATGACTGCTGTTCGTAGATAACAGGTTGACGATATCTTTAGCAATCCAGTACAGGAATCCCATATCCACATACGCGTGCACAAAAAGGGTAGTTATACTCCAATTTAAGCAGCATGGCTTCTCATAATAAAAGCGCATGCTGGCGACGCACTTATATACTCTTCAGAAAGAGGTCACGTGTTCGAAAGGAGAACAAAGGTTGGTCCATTTTGTTAGATATAAAAATTTCATGAAGGGATTCCACATCCTATTAGACGCCTTACCAAATTAGGGTTTTCAAAATTGGATAAGAGAGTGACCCAAAAAATGGAATTGAATGCATTGCACTCATTCCTTCCACGACCCATTTTTTTGGTTCTCTCTTCGCCTTATTTACTCATCTACGGGAGAGAATTCATCATCACCTAATTCTTGTTGCTGCCTGATGATTTCGGGAAGGTGATGGACCCCAATTGAGTGAGAAAGAAGATGGGAGACTTTCTCCTAATTGCCTCATCTTCCACAGTGTCTCTGAGGACAATGTATGTTTCACCATCCTCCACGACTTTTGTAAGAGGTTCCATAAAAATCTGGCACATCCAAGGAAATAGGAATTCATTGTGAAAGGCTTTTTGGGCGACGTATGCAGCTTCATCTGATATGAGAACAATCTGATATGCTGGACCCCATTCTTTAGAATAATTGTACAATTCTCCGAGTCGGAGAAACTTGTCCTGATCTGGAAAAAAGACTTGCAGAATACTGGACGTATGATTGCTCTTCGTAGGTAACAGGTTGAGGATATCTCTAGCATTCCAATACAGGAATCGGAGATGCACATATGCGTGCACGAAAAGGGTAGAGTTATACTCCAGTTTGAGCAGCATGACTTCTTATAATAAAAGAGTTTGCTGGCGATCCGTTTATATACTCTTCAGAAAGAGGTCACGTGGTCCCTTTACTATTTTTGTTATCTTTAACATCATGAAAAAAAAACACGTGGTCTTCTCGTACATATAAAAGACGAGCGGAAAATAAATTTCTTCATACTCTTTTCAAAGCATTATGATGATTCGTATTTTGTATAACGAATTTATATCAGTTCGATGTTATGTTGATGAAGGACAGCTGTTTTCGAATGCAACAGACATTTCACCTCTCATCCCGACTTCCAGCAAAAGAACATGGGATATTTTATCGGTGTTTTTCGAAGAGGACCATTGCTTTCGCAGACTACAAGATATTCACAGTTCTGAGAAAGGAAATGGAAGTTTTATTCCCTCCTGCGAAGAAATGCTTCATCTGGCGGATAAGAATCCTAAAAACAATCAACTTCTTGCCTGGGTCTATATTGTTCTTACCCAACCACTTGTCCGCGTTGTTCCACATCAACCTGTGTACCGGCTTCTCTATCCAGGTGAAAGATTTCCTTTCGTGACCCTGTATAATCTGGAAGTGTGCTATATACCTCCTCATCCTAGCATGAACAACACAAAGGACTATTATCCCAAATGATATTCAATGAAAATGTGTCAAACTGACTTACCTGGGCTGTGAATGGTGAGATGGATCTTCTATTTCTGAATTTCCGTGGAACCTTCTCCTTCAAAAAAGAAAATTTGGGAGGAGGCAAAAAAAATGGGTCTAGAAGGAAACGGGTGCATCGGAAAAAAAGGATTATCTTTTTTCCAAATGCACTCTTTTCCTTCTAGAAATTGCTTCTTTAAACCAATCTTGGGATCTATACGAAATTTTGTCCAGGATTCTATACATCATAAATTCTAAGAGTTCTTTTCATCTGTATATCAAAATATCAAAATTTATATCAAAATTTGAGTCGGCTAATGTAGAACGATTTGGCATACTTAATTTTTCATGTTCAGGATGAGGACCTGATGAAGGAACTATAAGTCTGTAATTTTAGGTACAACGAGAAAGTCTATTACTGAAATAAAAGAAAAATCATTATAACTAACAAGAACGTCATTTAATTTCCATTGGATAGTCATCGCATTTCCATTTGAACCATTATTAACAAGAATATTTATATTATGTTTGTTAAGATCCAGGGAAGAAGGGAATTGCAAGGTCATAAAATACGATTGAGATGCCCTGTCAAGTATCGCTCAGCCGCTAATATGATCGTTCTGAATCGGAGACTAAACCTTAACCATGGCTGTAGAAAGCAAAACTGTTTTGTTTGATATTTTATTTAAAGAGGCAAAAGTCTGTACCACTTCAGTTAGGTTGAATTTTTCATTACATCTGCCGAATTAGGGTTCCTTATGCTTTGCGTATTACAAGCATCTGCAGTCTCTGAAATGGGAAGATTTTCCGACTGTGAACTTAGAGAATTATCTTGGTCTGGCGAAGTTTTTTCACACAAGGAATTTTTAGTTTCAGACCGACACAATAGATAATTGTGCTTTCCTTGGCATAAACGACAAGAACATTTGAATTTGCATGATGCAAGCTTATGTTTGTCACTTAAACAGTTTATTCAAAGTGCATGCTTTTTAACAATATTAAATCTTTGCAATGGAGTCATTTTTAGTTTTATACGAAATGCGACCTTTTACACAATATGCAGGAATTACTGTTTGACTTTAACATGAAATTTCTGGTTTTATTTGTATAAGAAGTTTTAGTTTTTAGTGATGGTAATTGAACTCCATGTAAATTTTCTAACATTTGAGATCGTTTTTCTAAATATTCCATGAACTTTCCAAATTTGAGTAATTCAGTCGATGTTAAACTCATTTCATATTGTTTTCTTGTTTCTTTATCTAACTTTTGAATGATAATATTTATTAGGATGCGTCAGTTCATTAGCTTCTAATTTCATTAAGGTTCTTAGGTTTTTGTTCAAAATATGAACTAGATTTCTAAGACGCTTATTAGATTCAACATGTATTTTCTCAAAATTTAAAATATTGATAATATAAGAATTAACAATCAACCTTTTATTTTCATATCTATTAATTAAAACCTCAAATAAAAACTGAAAACGGTCTTCTGGAGTTTCTACAGCTTTCACCTCTCCTTTTAATGCAGAACGCAAATAGAACAATTTTTGAATATCATTTAATTATTTATTATAATTTATTATTATTATTATTATTTGTTATTTGTAATCAAACTATCAAACTGTTTTTTTTAAATTACTCCAGTTCTCAATACAACCGTCAAATTCTGGTAAGCTTAAATCAGGTAACTTAATAGAAATAGAATTAGGATCCTTAATATTATTCGTTAAAGATTTATCAACTAAATCTAACTTTAATAATAATGTTTGTAAGCTTACATTTATTTCTTCTAAACGGTCTTCCATTTCTTCAAATTCTAAATTCACACTCGATAAATTTTTATGGTCAATGACATCGTAATATTCCAGTTGCAACAATTCGATCTGAGATAATATATCCGAAACCATATCCAATTTGATTTCAAGGCGCATCTTGTCAGCATTCAAATTTGAATCTTTCAAAAAAGTTTCCAATTTCGTGATCCTAGTTTTAAAGTTTCCACGACGTGGATTAAGCACTTTTAGTTTGTCATCTGATGACAATACTGTAGAATTATCTTTACTATTCAGCTCATCGTCTGAGTTAGCCATTTTCATTTTTCATGAACAATCAAACTAAAGTTTTTATTGCTTTTAACGTTCGAAACAATTTATTTAACCGATTCTTCTCCGGCCCTTAAAGGGCCATAAATATGTGCGTTATTTTCAAGTGGACTGTAATATAAATTTAAAATACAAACAACCATTTAACATATTTAATAATTTTATTTAAGCTTTCAAATTTTGCTTCGGATGAAGCAGCGAAACAAACGAACGACTAAGTTTTTGTAAACTACATTATCGAAACAACATACCATTGCCATATTAAGCAATACTAATATGACCACTTTTAATGGCGCTAACTATTAGCTATTTAACAGAGTGGCGTTAACAGATTCTAAGACTGCCGAGGGCTTTATTACGCCCCAAAACACGGCCAAACCAAATAAGATATGAATATATCAGTTCTCTCTCTGATGAAGAAACTAATGATCCGAAATGATTATTATTTCTCCTAAGTCTGATTCAGTTAGTGATGAAGAACATATAGATGATTCTGTCAGAAAGTCTAGTTGGCTTATATGATTATGTTAAAGCCTCGAGAGCTATCTGCCTAAAGGAAGGAATGCCTTCGTGAAGGACTTTCTAAGGGAAGCTGGCTCGTATACACGCCACACATGGGGAAAACCGCGAAAACGTCCATGAGACCAGCGTATTAGCGGGATTCGAACCGGGACCTAACTGCCAGAGTTTAGCGATTTTACCGCTTGGCTGCTGGTGGACCTAATTGAATGGCTGTATAAATTATGTCATAGAATTAATCATATCATGTTATGTCATAGAATGAAATTATATCATATCATGAATAAATTATATCATATCATAAGCGGAGAATTCAAGATGTTTCGTCAGAATTTGTTGAAGACTGAAAAATTTATCTGAAGAAGTATGTGGATATCACCTAAAGACATTTTCGATGTTGATGAATCAGCCTTCTCTTGCATCTCATGCATTTCAAATGCCTAGACTCTAAAGACGACCAGTACCATACTTTAAATTGCTTCACTATTTTAATCTGACCACATAATGATGAAACAGAAAAGGATGCTTCTTCTCGTAGGACTTACAAAACCAATCTGTTTCAAAACGTTCGCTGACATAAGTCCACTGGAGAAAAACGCACGTTGCAAAAGCCCACAAAAAGGGAATTTCACTGTAATAAACCCCACTGTCCCCATGCGACAAATACCTACACGAATGAAAGCGCATATGAATAAAAGCCCACCGAGATAGCAGTCTATACAGATAAAAGATCACATTGATATACACTCACATTTATATAAACCCCCACTGATAAAAACCCACATGACTTTTATCAGTATAGAGAACATGACAGCATCTGTAAAAAAATATTAATCGCAATTATAGTAAATTGAGTACTTGAGTCTGAATTTTGATGCGTCTAATACGTGTTTGGTTACGCTTTTTATCATACTTTATTTTTATTACGCCGGAAAGAATTTTTTATGCTTTGTCATGAAGTGCCTAGCTGCAACGTTTCACTGGCAAATCTGAAAATTTTGTTTATTTATTTCCTTTCATTCACTTATTTATTTATTTATTTTGTATGTTTGCACATATAAAAATGAAAAATATTACTGCGCAGTTCTCAAAAGCTATTTTTACCATTATGTGACTAATTATATGTATGTTTCAATGTTAAAAAAATGGGAGAAATAATATTTAATCAAAGAACAGTATAAATTATTTTTATAATTATAACGAAATATTTTAAGCCCTTTCTAGTTCTTGAACTAAAATATGTAACTCAGGACTTAGGTACGCTCAATAAAAAAAAAGCATTTCCTTTCATTGTTACTATTTTAAATGAGATTAGCCATTTATATCAAGAATTGTGTGAAAGAAATCATTAACTTTCATTCTCAAATTTTCTCTCCCCCTCTTCTCGATATTACTCTGTAAAGACAAGCTGTGAGCTTGTATGAAAGTGTGCATTTACGGCGCTTGGATTTATCTTGAATTATTTTGCTGGGTGATTTAAAGTTTCTTCTAATGGTAAACCTTCTTAAAAATCGTCCACACAGCCTACAGTACTACATATAGATTGAAGTTGTATTCGAAGCAGACAGACAGACAACTTACGGATATAATTTGATTCACACAATGTTCTTTCTTTAACTCATCGTGTTATGTACTAAATGAACAATATAAATTAGCAATTATTGTATAAATTATCCATAACATTTAAATGTTAAATATATTATAGAAGTCAAAATATGTATTGTTGTTATAGTAGCAAATGGGAAAATAAAGTAATAATAATATAAAATATAAAAAACTTAATCATCGCAGTTTTAAACTTACTTTTACCATTTCACTGAAACACAATTAAATAAAACTCAAAATATATAATGACATTCGAGTGAATTAAATAGAGCTAAACACGTACTCTAAAATGTTCAAGACTGAAAAATATACCATTCTTTATTGTCGTTTTCATGTATTTTTTTATTAATGTTGTTACGCAAAGACGTTTTTTTTTCTTATATAAAAAGCAGAAGCTTAAATATTATATAATTGACGCTTACTGAATGTACAAATTTTACTTTATTCTTTATTAATTTTTATTTATTTAATTAATTTTATTTTTCCCGACATTTAGATTTTTTACTCAAGTTGCATGCTCAGATTTATTTTGAAAAATGCTAAACGGAAGCAAATTATTAAACCATCAACGTTCTACTAATGGAATAAAATATTTTCACTTATAGAACATAATACACGTAAGTTGTTGTTGCATACGATCAATAGAAACCAACCTCCTCCAACTAAATTTGAATTTTGATGAATTTTATATTTGTATGCTGATTTCGAGAAGGAAATTGACATACAAATATGAAATTCTACATTTTACACAGGTTTTGGCTGAGTCTAAAATGAATTAGTACTTAACTGTGACTGAATGTAGAGACCACTTAACTCGTCATACCTCTTTTTTACTTGCTATTACTAAACACAACTCCAAGCTGCATGCATATTTTTTTTTTAAATAAACATTAAAACACAAATTCTAAAAATACGTGTCAGGTTTCCAACTGAATTCAAAAACGTTTATTTGGTAACGTGCTATTGCAATGGCAGCGCCATTATACCAAAGAATATGTACTGTTACATACTTTACAAGCTCTCGTTAATGAATTGCTCTAGGAACAATTCTTTCTCATTGCTTCTTATTGGTTGTCGCCAAATAAATCTTCAGCTACACTATTACTCAGTCTACTGTATTCCGTTATGCGCAATGATCACGACTACCGATGCAGGCATGTAAGATGTGTCTGATCAAAGCCTGATGCGTAGGCCATGTTTCCCCGTGTAGACGAACTGGTGCAACCACGGCAGACGTTGAGAGATTACATGTCTCCTTATTCAGATGGGCTTTTACAGATCAATCGGAGGCAACAGTTGCAACGGGTCTGACATAAACATGGAAAGAAAACGATAAAAGACGACAGAATCATGATGAAGAATTTTGACTAAACCTTTTTCACGATCTATACATCTTTACCTTTAGAACTGATTGAAGGATACCTAGATGTTCTCCAATACATCTCGAAACTCTTTAGAGATGCTGGAAGTGATAGCTTCATTCTAATGAACGATAATATTAGACTTCACTGCGGGCTATTGGTGCCCAGGAAAGAATCAGCCGGATGGCAAGGTCTGCATAGTCACTAGCTTTAAATCCGATTGAGTGCATGTTGGATGTATAAATGTTAATCTACATCACCAAAATCTCCGTCTAATACTCAGCAGCATCTTCGAAATCCGGTTCAGCCAGAATAAAATACCGCAGGTGCACACGAACCAGAGCTTAAATTGCGCCGGAGCCCTAAAAGGGCTGCGACACCTTTTTATGTAAATGAACCACTATTTTAGCAGATAAATTTTTTTTTAATAGTAAACATACCTTAAAAGTCAATTATAACTTCTGAATGCATGCTTGTCTTTCCCTCAAGCCTTGCACAGAGTTTGAGACTTTTAAGGCAAGATAAAGCCCCCAATCACACATCAAAGACTTATTCTCCAGGATATGCAATCAATTTAATAAGAGCTGGTAAATTTAATGTTTCTGAAAGTACTAGAAATGATACCCTGCTCCTGCACGTTCCACGTTAGTGACTTCCTAATGCACAGGTCCTGTAGACATTTTGAATCATGTAACCAAACGTGTAAGGTTTTAGTTTAAACTAACAAAGTTTTATGTTAATTTCTCTTTCCTGTGAACTCTTATTTCAACTTCCCGTTAGAAAGAGCGCGCGTTTCAGCTTTATGCTAATTTGAAGTGGAGCCAAGTTTTTGTATTTAAAGGTTAGCAAGGAACTTCTCAGTGTGAGAGATCTTTTAGTCTCAAATGTCTGCGGCTCTGTTCGACGTTCGCCTGACCAGCTAGTATTTAAATTCTAAGCCTTAGCGCTGTTACTCTAATACTTAGTGAAGTAATCTAAATGCGTTAGTATTAGCTAAATCTTGCTATGCAACCACTGATAGTTTAGCATAGAGGTCAACCTTGCGTTTATAGCTCTGAGAGCAACGACTTCTTAGTTTCCTACTTATTTTTATTTTAAATTATAAGGTATTTCTCCCGCCTTCTTCGCATGCCTTCGTGGTGTAGTGGTCTGCATGCTCGACGCGTAACCGAGAGATCCGTGGTTCGATTCCCGGCGAAGGCGTTGCTCATTTTTCCTGTCTCCTGCTTCGTAAAACCTAATGTCTCTACAAAATTATTTGATTGTTCAGTTTAGACCCAAGTGCGGTCATTATTTTCTGTTATCCCTTCCGAGTTGGGAAGTGGGTGTAAATAGTGATTTAATAAAAGGGTAATTTTAAACCCCTCTTACGTGCAGTTATTCTACCACTTAATGTAAATAGTACTTTAATAAAAGGGTAATTTTAAACCCTCCTTGCGTGCAGTTATTCTACCACTTCCACTGAACATAGCTGCATTCAACTTCCTGTTCAAGATCAGGACTTTAACAGGATCACGACCATGTTCGCCAAAAGTATGCACAGAACACTCAGTCCTGACAAACGGGGGGGGGACCATTGCTGTCATTTGTACAAAGGAGTATTACGTTTATTCTCCTGTTGTTATTGGATCGTATTCTGGGAAAATTTCTTCTCGACGATTAGAATTATATCGACAGGGCATCGCGGTCAGAAAGTCTTGAACTCTTCCCTCTATTTTCAAAGCTACACTTTTTCTTTAAAATTTCATTCCATATCCTCATGCTGCTTCTAGCACTAACAATATTCTCCTTAGTGACGCTTTAATAGTTTTATCTTTTTTCATTGGTGTGTTGCATAGAAGGGATGGCTTTTGTATCTGTCATCTCTTGAAATAGTGCATTATAAGTAAGATGAGCCAGCTGCTTCTTAGCTTCCCAGTGAAATAAGAAAGAGAATGAAGATTCTCAATGAAGGAAAAAATAAAGGTAGCAGTAGAATTTTAATGCCGGAGATCCAAGTAAGACGAGATCCGATAATTTTTTTATTTAACTATTTAAAATTTGTTTAATAATTTACTAGATTTCTTTTAATTTAAATTCAATTATTCAATTATTTTAATTTTTAGTTATTTTATTTATTTATTTTTTTTTTCGTTCCTCACAGTCTTCTATAGGGCTCTGGCTCTTTTAATTTTAGAAATTAAGCCTTGACTTTGTAAGGTTTATCCTAAGTTTATTAACAGTTACTTTAAGTTTTGTATCTTTCCTATCTTATCCTAATTTCAGCTTACAATTTCCTGCCAGAATGTAAATTCAGAAACGCAGTTAATGCAAATGAGAAAGTGTACTGTTTAAGTCGTGACTTCACCGACTTCGAGAGAGAGAATCTGCGTATATTAACTTTATTATCGTAATTGTTAATCGTAATTGCGGTGCGATCTTTACCACACTTGTTGGACAGTTTCATTCTTCTCTGCTAGAGTGTTAATCTATTATCTGGTCTGTCTAAGAATTCTGGTTCTGGAATTGCGTTTATCGGACGTCCTGACGAAAAACGCCAAGCTATAAAGCCTCAAAATGATTTGCGTCTGGAAACAAAAGGGTCTCGAACTCAAAATGCTTTCGATATAAGTGGAGATAGTGAGCAGTTTTAAGATTAGCTTCGTTGCTTCAACTGTTCTTTTTAGGTGGTGTTTGAAAGACTTTATTCCAGCTTCCCAGAGCTATTCGAATTTTGGAGCTGTGGGCAGAAGAAATTTCCACAGTATTTTCTGAAAAACCAGACACCTAAGAAATGGCTATCAGAAGTTCCTAAAAGATTTTGTAAACATTTTAGTTCCGCGTGAACATATTTGAAATTGGATAACGTTACCTACGAAAATTACGGAACTTTTTTATTAATCGTCGTACGAAATCCGTTTCAAACTGCAATTACAGTTCCAGTTGGTTAGGTCTCACACAGGGCCGTTCCTAGAGAAGCTGCAGCGTGTAAAAGTAGGCGGGCGGCCAAAATCAGGGTAGGGCGGAGTCTCGCAATACTACGCCTAAATATTTTAAATTCATTAAATTCATATTAAGTATATACATTTTATACAATTTGTCATATGAAACTACTGAACGAGTATGAAATAAAAATCTTATTAATAATTGAGTTTTTTTTTTTTATTTATTTGGGCCGGCGATCTTAGGAAAGTACGCGGGCAGCCAATCGCATAGGAACGGCCCTGGTCGCACACTACCTCAAAATGTGCGACTTTCGTAGACATACACAAGAAAATTGCAATATGTGCTTTTGTAAGATATCCCTTCCTTATCCTCTATGCTTAATATAAAAGGCCTCACAAAAAATCAAATCCAGTATTCATAAAGGGAGAGCTCTGATTTAGACGTTCGTAAGGAAGGTCGTCCATTAATTGCGGAATAGCAGTGCGCTTTTGTCGGTAGCTCTGTACATATTCGCAAACACATGCCTTGCCAAATTTCTGCCACTCATAGGATAAAATGTTTGACGTGCACAGCTAAGAAGATTTTGGGGTCCTGCATGTAAGCACTTCTTATGATAATATTCCATGATAAGTTTTGTTAGTCTGTGGCCAGCTGGCAAAACTACAGGATATTTTTGATTGTATCTCAGATTTCACTGACTCAAACGTCCTCCAAAGCGGGTGGAACCGCTTTTATCTAAAAAATTATTCTTAACTTACTTATTGACAGATAAGATGAATTTGCCAAGGTTGCAGATTTGTTTATATACGTAAGTGGCATATTTTGTGATTTGACTTCCATTTTTCAATAACCTGCAAATATGCATCAAATTCTGAAACGTTATTTGACGTGAAAGTCATTTTAAACTGTTTTCTAGAACCTTGATCAAGTTTCTGAATGTAATATTTATTAACGATGTATCCAAAAATTCATGTGTAATAATTTTAGTGTTCCTAAATTCTCTTTTAGATGTTCCAGAACTTCTTGAATTTCTTTAACAGACTATTGACTAAGTTTGGAATAGTTTATACTGTTCTGAATACTTATATCTACGATCATTCTTTTGTTCTCGTAACGGTCTTCTAGCGTTTTAAATAATAATTCATACGTATCGTTGGAGGTTTGAATTAACTTTGCTTGGGTCGGAGCACAGTATGTAAATAAAAAAGTTTTCAAAAATCTAATTAAATAAAATTTTTTAGATATATTTAGATAGCTTTGAAATTACTTCACTCTTTGCACAAACTGGAGAATTCAGGTAAGAGGGATTTCGGATGATAAATATTAGGATTTTTAATCCGGGAGACAAAAATCCTCAATTTTTAGTTCTTGTTTTGAACTTCTATTTGAATACTGAGTAAAGGGGTTTTTATTTGAATGCTCAGCTCATTCTCTCACTTCCATTTTTTTCTAGCAAAGCATTAATTTCCTCTTATTCATAGTCTTTAGTTTTCTCATAATATCCACTAAGCATTTCCTTGAAATCTCGAAACAGAATTTTTAAATTTTAAAGAATCTAGCTTCTATTGCAGTTTTATTATCAACACAACTTCAGGAGCACCTGAAATGGCTAATGTAAATCCATTTGTTGTAGCTTCTACAAACTTTTCAATATGAGTAAGTTTTTAAGCAGCTTTCTACCTTTTCAAAGTAGTAACAGCTATTTTTCTCTCCGGCTTGAAGGAGATTCAATTATATACTCTCAAGACATATATAATGCGATAATAGCAAATAATTATGAAATAATTTATTTTATAAGAAAGCTAGAATAGTAGCGCTGATGGCTACAACTACAAAGTACTGGTCTGATGGTTGTCAAGCTGCAAACAATAGTTGAAACGATTAAAGCAATTATTGAAAAACACAATTGACCCTTACATCTTTAGAATTTTAACTCTTGTTGCCAATTAAAAAATAAGTGGTGGAAGAGCTCTTCAAGACATCTGGATTTCATTCCTCACTATACCTTAACTAAACTAAGATGGAAGAGCCCTCATGTATTTAGCTTAAATAATACAATCCACTTCACAGTTCTGATTACACGTAGAAAGAGAAAAACACAACTTTTTGCTCAGCTGGCTGCTACTGAGTAATAGCACTGGGTGTTTTTATTCAATCGGCTACCACTGGGTTGAACTTTTATCTAAACTGCCCTTATGTTGAAATGTAATTACTGTATTTTTTTAGTATATTATCATCTATCAATTTTACCATTTTCAACATTTTAAATATATTATTACCCTTTCGTTTCTTGAACGAAGCTATTCCTTTAATTTTGAGAAACAATTCTAATTTGATTGTAAGGAAGGAAGGCTAAAAAATGAAACAAAATATCACTTTATTTCTATATAAATATCTTTATAACCATTCAGTTTACTAACAGTATTTATCATTAATAATATTATTAATTACTTAGAATAAAATTATGACCAGAATCCGATTCCGATTGAAAAATTTAAATTATTATAATATAATTTTCTTTCCTTTTAGTTTTTATCTTATTTATCACAGCTTTGCTATAAAACAACTTCTAAAACGTTGATTATCTCTATCTCATAGCACAGCAAATGCTAACACATTATCAGCAAAAAATTAGATGCAGTTATTCTTAAATGAATGTTTCTGAGTTCTTCCTGGAATTAATTTCTAAGCTACTTCTTTTTGGAGCTTATCAGTGAAAAGTTATTAGTTAAGAGCAAGAATATTCTGCCCTCTCAGTAATCCGTAATATGTAAAAGATATAGGTGAAACTAACTATAATTTGTTAAAGAACCCAAATTTTTAAATATGTTCCTATGGAAAAAATGCATTAACCCATTAACTGCCAGATTTTTTTTAAACATTTTGTTTCAAACATACTAATTACTCTTCCGCATTAAAGAAAACTAGAGCACTAAATTTTACATTATTGAAAATAAATATATAATTTTTACTGATTACAAAATCAGTCCCTATTTGGGGATCTCGACATGTTAGATGTAAGCAATTGTATACGAGTAATTTTCTTACGAGTGCCAAGCGGTAACATATTCCACGTGTAATCCAGTATTGCACTTATGCATTGTTTCCGAACATTTCTTTTACAGACCGCACACTTCATGCTTTCGTTCTAATGTTCTTTCTATATAATATCCTTCAGAATTTTTTCTCACGTCTTCTGGTACGGGTTTCTATGACACAGTTTTTTTTATGGTGGGCACTAGCCACTTTAAGGCTTTCGTCATTCCTGAGGCCAGAAGTGGTAGTCATTTTATCATGGAAGCACCTAACAGGCGGCCACCGTTACCTCCTATGAGGGGACAGACAATTTACATTCATACTTTCTCTTGGATTCGAACCCGGGCTCTTCGGTATCGCAGTTGGCTCTCCTAACCACTGTACCGTCTCGACGGCAAAAATTCACACAGTAATATAATCTTCTACTATTTTTCGGGTCAGATAGTGAGTGTAAAATCAAACCGAAGCTTGGAAATGGTCTTCTGAAATTTAATAAAGCCACTTTTACTTCCTTGTACGAAGTAAAAAGGAAGTATTGTAATCGCGAAAAATTTCGGTTACCATATTTCAACGAAAATATCCATTTTGACAGCTATCGAATGCAATTTAACGATTTTTTTGCTTGACGTCTGTACGTAAGGACAGAATAAAGGACTCTTTCTCCCCCAAAAAATTATAAAACTGATTCAAAATGGATTCTGAAGAGATTTTTTCGTGGCGTCTGTACGTACGTATCTATGTATGTATCTCGCATAACTCAAAAACGAGTAGCATCAGAACGTTGAAAATTATATATATAGAACTGCTATAACATGTAGATGTGCAACTCCTATTTTGGTTGCAATCGGCCGCACCAAAAGTATGTAAATATATGTATATATCTATCTACTCTGTTACTCGGTTTAGGCGAACGCAGTTCGCAGAAAACAGGCAGCCGCGCGGTAGTGCTATCCTGGAGTAACAGGTTGGCGATTTTCTAACAAAGTATGCCAGAGCATTTGTGTGTGGTAGCTAAGCGAAGCTCAGCAAGATGAAAAATTATCTGTTAAAACTAGGTCTTGGCTCCGTTGATCCTTCCGAAACACGATGTAAATCATGGATGAAAAATGTGCAGTCGCAGCCCGTGTTGCTGCCAGATTGGTCGTGACACGTTTCGAAGCTCATCTCTGATTGGCTAGGAGTGAAGAGTAGAGTAAAAGTGCAAAAGTTACCCGGCAAGTTATCCTAGAGAGTTAGGAAAGCTAAGTCAGCTTAAATTAAATAGCTAGACTTGATTTTGACTCAGAAGCCTCAAAATGGCTTTAAGTCTCTTCCTGTTTCAATTGCTCCGATAATTGGAATCGTGGGGTTCTGGACTCTAGAAATTTTTAGCTAGTTTTGTCATGTAGACATTAATTTTTTAATATTGTATTCACGGTGGATCGCTTCATTGCGAATAAACCAACGACAGTTGGTGGCTTGCCCGAGTACCGAATTCTGAGCTACTTGCAGTTTTTTAATTGCGGTGTTACTAGCGTAATCCCATACAGGGCAGGCATAAGTAATAATGGGTCGTAACATAGCCTTATACATGAGTATTTTATTTTCAGTAGACAGAACGCTGCGCCGAGCAATTAGGCGGGCAAGTGTGGCTTTACACGCTCGGAACTTATCAAGTACTTGTTTAATGTGGGGCTACCATGTGACCGTAAAGTGTCAAGAATATTTCCTAAGTATGGGACTTGATTGGTCTATGGGATAGGTGTACTGAACATATCTAATTGTTCTTGCTCATTGGTGTTTATTTTTCTTGTAAACAAAATAGCATCTGATTTATCTACATTTATCTTGATTTTCCATGTTGTAAGCCATGACTCCAGTGTATGAAGGTGTTTTTGGAGTGTTTGTTTTACTGAACTGACAGATGCATTTTGTGCGAGAATTGCCGTATCGTCAGCGTACATAGCAATTGTTGTGGGATGTCGTTCGAGTAAATGTTAAAGAGTATGGGGCGAATAAAAGACCCTTGGGGGACTCCCGTCTTAATTGGTCTGGAGGTAGAATGCATGTGTGAACCACTCTCTTACTCGGCTCAATTTCTTTATTCTTATATGCTTGTAAATTGTGCATTTTTTTCTTTAAAAATGATTGAATTATGTTGTTTTTATCTTCCGGTTAAGGTTTTTATGCCTTTAGTTAACTTGCATGCAATAATTGTAGAATTATCAACAATTTAAAAGTTATTTAAGTGCGCCTAAGCCTAATTTTTGTTTAACATAGCAGCCATATTTGTTTACATTTGAAACTTAGCAGAACAATGGATTTGTTACCAATCTGGAGAAACTAAGCTTCGCAATAACAAAGATAACTTCTTCTTTTACTATTGCGAATTAAATAATGCTTAATTCATTCTGGGATTATCATTTAAGTTATTAAATTATCCCATATATTGACTCAGCATAGCATCCACAACAAATTAAGTCAGTTTCTACGCATTTAATGTCTTTTTGCCGAGTGAAAACAAAAGTAAACTTTTAGTTTTGTGCAGCGAAAAATCTGCCGAATTGCTTGTTTTTGAGTAGAAACTCTAATTCTAATTGAGGGGTGGAAAAAAAAATCTATTTAACTGCATTTTGCTATTTTACGCCTTTCTATACCTTTCAATTTTCAATATAGATATTCGGATTTTTTATGTATTTTCACCTTGTCGCGAAGTGAGAACTGAATTAATTAAGTCAGAAATAAATCTAAATAAGTTGAATGAATGAAAGGCAGGAAAAAAAATGCGTATAATTTAATATTCCGTACAAGGAAGTCATGTGATGTACACATGAGATTTTTTTCATTAGCAACGCAGTATATCGCTTTAGTAAAAATAATAAAGTACCGTCTCTTGCTTCTAATTTTTACCCTATACTTTCGTATACGCCCATCAAACTTCTTGAATCAAGCTATTGTAGTAATTTGCAATGGCATTAGGCTGCGGAATTCATTCGTTTTTTTCAGTTCAAAACCATCTTTGCAAACGTCCCAAAGGTAAAACTTCCAAATGATTTGATAATATCCTAACATTGCTGTTATCTTTCCAACAAAGCCAAATATTCCATTTAATTTCATCATATCTATAATAAAAAATCCTACGAAATTCTTTGATATCCTTATGTTTTTATACGGCATTCATTCATACTATTATATATAAAAAAATATCTAACCATTTCTATCGTAGGTATACTTCTCTCTTAGATTTTTCATCAAATCAAAACTTGTGAAAAAAAAGTATCGAAATAAAAGCAGTATTCTTATTTTTCTACGGTTCCTAATCTATACGTATCATTTTCTTAACTACTGCTAAGCTAACCTACATATATTTCAGCATTATCGCAATTTTCAGTCACACTACAACACACTGCCCTTTGCTTGAAACCATAGCGAATGCCTAATAAGTTTCTTCTCAAAATGAGGACCATAATAACACACCATTTGTTCATCGATATTCAAATTATACGAAAATATTCCTAACTGTATAAAATATTTCAGTTCTCATTCAAAATTGGTCATATTTTGAATAACTTTGTTTGCATTTATTATTGGTTATTTATATTGTCACTAAAATGTAGGTTTCTCTTTACTTCAATATAATGATTTCTTATACATTTTCGCACAATTCCAATATATATGTCCTCTTTTGTCCAATAGCATCTGCTCTTGAGGTAAAGAGCAATATCCAGCTAACTTTAAAGACGCCCCAAAATTTTTAAACAGTTTCCAGACCAGTGCGACTTTGCATAAACCAGTGACGATTATTTTGAGCTGCATAAGATACATTTTGCTGTACGATATAGCTTACTAGATCATATGTGAAGAACATTTTAAAAATTTCTTACTGGTGATTTACCTTTTGCTCTTTCTAGCATGTTTATGTTTTCCTTACGCACATTCTCCTTCTCCATGACTAGGCATGTTGAATGATGCATGCTTTCTATTCCACTTTGATATGAATTTTTCTTTAGGAATGTAACTTCATCACACCTCCCTCCGTGAATTTCCAATGAACCTAGAATGTAGTTTACAATGGCATCTTCCAAATAGAAAACATCATCACCTCTATCTGGGGGTAATTCAATTATGTCAATAGCACAGTCAAGATCTTCATTTTCCATATCACGATCATTAACACAATGTTTTTCAAGTTCTTCTAGCGACGAAATTTGTTTCTATGACTATCCAAAATATATTTATAAAGATACAAATTATAATAAAAAAGTCTTTTATGGAAATCCAACCAGGTTCCTCTCATGAAATTCAAAGAAGATCTTTAGATGAAACAACTTCTCGGCACAGTATCATAACGACTTATCTGTCCTAAAAATTGTTAAAATTCTTTTACTCAATGGACAAAAAGAATTAGAGATTCAAATCACCAGCTTGAAATATCTGCAACAGAAAACTAGAATGAGAACAGAAGTCTCATTTATAGTATAAATATTAAATCATTTTACACTATGTACACTCATAATACTAAGCCCCAAATGAGGATCGTTGTATTTTGCAGGTGGTCAAGCCTAAGAATTTGAATTGGGAGAAGTAAAGTTGCAACGACACAGCTACACCACGAAGATAAATTTAATCTAAAATGTATAAGGTGTCGACAAACTTTACGGGCATAAAGACAGACTTTGACAGTCATCTATGAACACAATCCAAAACCACCCGCAACATCAGAGAACCTGTCAGAGTGTATATTCAATAGTTTAGAAACATAATACTTCACCTAAAATTTTTAATTATTTCTTTAATGTCAGAAATAACTTTCAGTTGTTAGCTTTAATTTAGTCACAAACCCATTTCTTGAAGGTAATAAAAAAAAAACACACGTAATGAACAATTGAATGAAAACCCTCATCGGAACACTTTAAAACTATTAAAGAAATCAGCAGCATTTCACATTATCTTATGTAATGCTTCTTTGTACTTTTAAGGACTGATTACTATCCAAAACCAAACCTCATCAAATAATAATGCTAGCCACAGAATGGACAATCCTAAAAACATTCTGACAAGAACAAAATAGCATCATCCAACAGAAGCAATTCCAAATTTGCTACCATCTTAAAACCTTAACCTTATTCTGAAATAGTAAAATTTTTATCGAATTCTTTTGCACAATGAGGGAGCTCGAAAACATCTTTGGAAGCACTAAATTATGCTAATTAACGTTTCTTATTAATAACAGCTTGCGTGAACACTAATTCCCTTTATGGCTTAGTTTGTTTTATTTTTCGACACTATGCCATTCACCTGCAAGAAGTAAGAAAATGGTTGATGTTTGGGAGGGTGACGACTAGTGCGAAGGCTTACCGTGTGTTTTTAAAATTTTTTTAATAGATGTTACATTTAAGAATTTATATATAGAAGTACAATAGCATACAATTAAATGTAATGCATAATTTAATATAGTATTACATTAGAAATATTAAAATATGGAAATGATTAATCTTGAAACAATTTTTTCTCCAAAATAAAAAGAAATCTTATGTACAGCACACTGAATGCAAATTTCAAGATATAAACAAAAGCAAAAACTAATTCTCAAATAGATTTATGCTTTGAACTTCACGAGCATTTAAAGTACAAGGACTTTCGTCAGCATCATGCGCGTTTGCTTCACCACATCAATTTGAAAGTTGCCTGTGGCTGGTTTACATTTATCTACAGGAGCTTCTTGTTGCCTATTCGCATTCTTTGGACAAATTATAAAGAATTTGCTCAATTTTGATAGTATGTTATTCAGAACACATATTTACATATTCTCTAAAGTAAAAATTTTTCACTTCAATATTAATTATCAGATATTCACTTTGCAAATAGGCAGATGTAAAAAACCGTCATTTACAAGCAAATTTTTGAAACAAATGTTTAGTTTGAATTATTACAGAACACAAATTTTATAATGGCCAACTGGTCATGTTAACATGCAAAACACATTAAGACCTGCCATGTTTTTGTACATGTGTAAAGGGGATTTTTTTACAAGAAAATAACTTTTACTCATGCTATGCAATAGTTCATAGTAACTTGCATGTAGATCTAGATAATTACTATCATGCTATTCCAAAATGTGATTTCAGAAACAAAGTATAATCTTTACCATGTATCATTAACAGTATAAGCACATTAGATTGTTTATAAGGCATTTCAGTTTACTTATACATATAAAATGTAAATTATTAGGCTAAAAGCATATTCATATTATTTTTAAGGTGTAATATTAGTATAATTATATTTAAATGACAGCCAAACTATAAATTTTTAATGAGTACTCTACGATCATATACTAAATTCTGTTTGGCTAATCCCCATCACCTGAACTATCTCAGCAGTGACTCAGTATCCCATATAAAAAGCACTTCACATTTCTGGTCATTCTGTAGTTCATATTAACCTCCAAAACATAATAGGTTTGCTTTTACTAAAAATTCCCAATGTTTCAAAATAGTTTTCTCTCCACTCAATTTAAGATATTTTTTTTCCAAAAATATGGGAAACATTCAAGATGCTGTATCATTAATCCAGTTAACTCATTGCTATACATAAGCAGAATTATGAATTAAAATGTTAACTGGTATTTGTACAACGAGTAGGAAATAATCTTGCAGGCAATATCAAACTTAAATGATTTTTAAATAGAAAATTGCTATTAATATAAGTTTTTCTATAGTGAAACTCAACTCAATGGCACAACAGCCCTAGTAGGCCACAGTCTACAATGCCTTTTTTCTGCTTTCTTGACATTTGAGCCACAGAGTACATCAGCATATGCCCTGGACAGGTGGTCAGCTTGTCTCAGGACCTCCAGTGTTTAGTCTCCAAGCGAACTTGGTACTCATTTTCTCGATCCACTTAAGGGATGAAAGGCTGAGTCAATCTTGCTCAGCCCAGGGATTGTACCCTGGACATGTGCTACTTTTAACATTTGATGCAGCTGTGCGATGGGCTAGCTACTTTGTCACCGGATGGTCTTCCATAGAGAAAGGGTGCAAAATTCAGCGAAGCAAGTTATTTACAATGATGCTTTCTTATACTGTATTTTTCTTTAGTCTGAAAAATATAATGCAAAAACCGAAAAGTCAAGCACTTTACACTGGAATTCTGATGTTGCACTTTTAACTCTCAAACAACTGCTAATAATTTTTGTCTAGTCAATATTTTGAAAAATTCAATATTAATTGGTATACACATGAAATATTGGTGAATATGCAACATAAGTGGCTTAAATGAATTACAACTTCATCACATCAAGTCTTATCAGTCTGAATTTGCTACTCAAACTTTGTTTCTTCCTTCAAGGTTAAAGATATATTCAGTATAAACCAATTAATATCAATTTTATTCCAGACATTATTATTTATAATAAATATTTTTGTATATTTCATATATACTAGATATTTATGCTTTCAGCATCATAAGGCTGAAATAAATGGCAAATGCTTTTTTACATGTGAAGTGAAAAGTAATAAAATTCTATATTATGCAAGTAAGGATAATGTATGTCTTCATATCAGTATATAACACAAAAATTAACTTCAAATAAACCATCAACTTTATAATGCTTTATTAATCTATTGGAAAACAAAACAGCCAAATACATTTGTATTTCATTATACAATTAAAACAATTTCAGCAAAAGTAAGAGGGTCATGGAATGCACAGTACCCGTATTGCACACAGAAGCTGCTGTGCTTTCGAAAAATCAAATTTAAATTGCTACATTTAAAATTAGATTCTTTAATATGTTAATTAGACTTCAGAGCACATAACCACAGTCACCAGCTTTGTTAAGAATTTCAATAATCATCACAACATGACTATGGTGCTGCCACACAAACATCAAGTGATTTAAAGGCAATTGATAAAATCTAGAAAAGGCCATTTTGTTTCCTGGCTAGCTATACACAAGGAACTTCAAATGACTAGCCTTGACAACTATGGCAAGTAGTTAGGCACATGGACATGGAAGAGAATGCTAAATATTAAATTTCTTTGCAGTTAAGAACATTACTACCCAGTGAAAAAAATGTATTTGCCTCACTAAAAAATAAAAAGCAAAAATGCTTTCTGATGAAAGTTAAGATCACATGAAACAAACTTTCAAAATTCATATAAACTAAACAATGATAAACAATCAAATAAAGCTAAGAAAATTAAACAAAGTGGCAAACGTTTCCAACGTAGCCCATTAAGAACATTTGTGATTAAATAACAATGTAAGGTTAAAAAACATGAACGAGTATCTAGCATTTAATGTAGAAAAGGCAATGAGACTAGTTTTATGCATAAAATTCAATGCCAATGTGAACATCAGCAATAAGTATGGGGTGCAGAGAAGATACAGCACAGATCAGAAGTGTTTCACAGTTAAAATTCTTATAAGCTACATACATACAATAAATGCTTTTTAAAGTCCAGAAAGGCTGCTTGATAAGGTTACTTTAAAATCCAAAGATTAAATACTATTTTTGTTTTCTTACTAATATATCAACACATTTCTAGCAATGCGTAATATTGAAAGCCCGCACAGCCATGGTACCATAGAAAAAACAATTAAAATATAATCTTTGGTAGCCCCCAAAATAACTATCCCATTAAACAAGCTCTTCTTGATAAAAACTAAAAAAGCTGTTAAGAATATATGAGGTGACTTCTCGTCACAGTTTAAACATAAAATATCACGTCATTTTCAGTTTTATAACAAAATTCTTGCATAGAAGGAACTTTGTACAACAGAAATATTAACATAAAAGACTTCTTCTGAAGTCGTCCGATCAAACATTAGTTTTGTAACGTTACACCAACAATGAAAGTTCCTGTTTAACAGCAAATGAAAAGGCCTGCCAGTACATAAAAACACATTCCAATGAACATACATTGAAACAGGGGCAAAAAGAAATATCTGGCAGGTGCTTCCAAGCTAATTGCATGTGCAGTTATCAGTTTGTCATTCAGGAACATTTAACGGTTTGTCTTGTTACGCATCAGAGGTTTGTGGTTTCGGTAAGTATCCACCGAGTGCTGCCACTGCCAGCAACTGCGACAGAAGTATCTAAAGCAAGCAGCATCTCTGCAGAATATTGGCCCTTGTTGAATCTGGCAACTAGAACAAATTGCATCTTCTAAATACGGATCAACTTGCACCTAAAGAAAAAGAAAACTCATGAATTTAAAAACTTAAAATGCATACATAATGCATATATAAAGAATAAATAAAGAAGCTGATAAAATTTCATTATTACAGATAAAACAGAATAACACGTTTATACGATTTCAAACAATTTGAAAGGAGACCAATTGATAATTTTTAATGTAAACTAAACAAATGGTATGTTAGAAACTTCAAAACTTAACACACAAATTTATTCTGGTATTTTTCTGCTAACCGGGTACCACCTAGAGCCAAACAATGAAGCAAAATTTAACTAGACAGCAGCAATTCAAACGTGTAAATCTTAAATATGAAAATGATGTATCATACTTATGTTTATGACACATATTGCCAAAGCTTTGCAGTTCTAATTTTTTTTAAAAGCAAGAATGGATAACTGTATACGCAATGATCAGTTTTGGACAAATATCAGAATTGCAAATTGGGCATTGTGAATAGCCTTGGCATTGCTTAGGTTACATACTGCACAACTATTCAAGACAATACAGACAGGCTATTATACTTGGTGAATGGTCCCTTATTAATAAAGAAGTACCTTTATTACTGCTCATATTATGATTAAGATATTGAAATCAGCAAAAATTTCTTAAATTAATGTACATAAGAAAATATAAATACCTTTTTAGTAAACCTAGGAGTTTTGATTTCAATAAATGCTGCAGAAACAGCTTTCATATAACTTTTATGGTTATTAAATGTAATTCGTCCAGAGCCTAAAAAGTAAGTTTATAAAGAATTATTTCAAAACTAATTTTATATGCTATATTTGAGGACAGACATCAGTAAAACATGTTAACAGTAGTTAACATTCAAAATATGATTTGAAAACTCACCAATAGGATATTTGTACTTGTCAGTATCAATCCCAGCATACACAACTCCTCCAAACAAATCATTCATTACTAAAGCTAAGCCTTCTGCATTTAGCATGCCATGTAATGCTCCAACAAAAACAGTTTTACTTGGATCCAGTCGCTGGGAAGGACAGTGTACAAAATTGCTATCACTAATGACCCATGGTATAACCTGAACCTATAAAATAACATTTATGAAGTTGAAACACTCAAAATAACAATGAAGTGTATAACAGAATTAGCACACCTTCAGCTGTAAATGAAATATTCATCAAAAGTATCTTAACTATGTAGGATCATTTTACTGGACTTCGCAGACAATTTACTTCACGAATTTTAAGACTTCACTTAATGAATCAAAGATACGTGGCAATTCTATATCCAGTCAGTCAACATGTGTCAAAATAAAATTGCTGGGTTACATTTTGTGGTTCTGATATTTCGGCTATATTTCTATAATGAAATTAAGGTAAATAATCATTCAATGGCTTCTATAAATGTTCAATGACCAATACTGTATTTAAATTCTTCCAGACTAAAACTTTCACTATTATTAAACTGTACATTCCTAAAATTTTTTCTCTTCAGAACAATCCAGCACTATTAGTTTTATACATTTAATGCACACATATATAAAAATTAAATTCTTACAATAATTTAAACTTTTCCTTCCTATACAATTGTTTTATTACTTCAGAGACTACAACAAAAACCACACAAACTAGACTATCAAAACTGATCAAGCATTGGTGAACCAAAAATTTCATGTGGCATTTTATTATAGTGAACTGAAATCCAACTTGTGCAAATTAATTTTAATTAGACTTGCATTCATAAAAACCTCAGCCATAGCTGTTGAACTTCATACTATAACATTTACAGATAATAAGGATAATTTTTAATAATTTTATTTAATTACATATTCATATACAACTCTGTTCTGTTCGAACTTTACCCAGAAATATTCATTTTCAGAAATTTGAAACATAAGGGTACATATGCTTAATTGAAATTACATATGTGTTTTATAATCACAGCTAATTTATACTTATCAAACTATAATGAAACAGAAACGTAGACCTTGACAATTCTCAATTCTTTTAGCAGAAAAGCTAGCAAAAAGATCATAACAAAAGAAACAGGTTTAAACATCACTTTATCTAACAGAATATTTAATACATATACTCAGACTTGAATCTAACATTGTACACCTTAGGCACAGATGATAGATAATCACATATGACATATCCCTTGCTCTGGTGAACCGCAGTGGGTTGATATTTGGGTTCGAAGCTACAAAGAGATATTGCCATTGAATTAAGATTCCCATTTAATATCTAGGTTCATATGTCACCAGAAAAATAATTTCGCATAAAAATGTTTATTCCGATTATCTGTACAGATAGGTATAAATCATACAGACTTCTGAAATTAAAAGTCCTAAAGGAGAAATAAATTTAGGTATGCATTTGTCTTATTACATTGATAACTATCCATGTAAATTACAAAATTATTAAAATAATGGTTTTGGAAATTTTAATTATGAAGTCCAAAATCTGACAAAATGATAGCCCTGTAAATCTAGTGTTAAAATGGTTATACATGAAGCTACAAACTTTATTTTACCTTCAAAGATACTATAACCTATCTCCGAAGCTACATTTATCAGACCACACTAAAATCTGATCAGCTGGATCATCTCATAAATCATGCAGTTTTTTCAACTAAACTTAAAAATAAGAAAGATACAGGATACACAAACTACCTGAATCTTCTGGTTATAAAAGCAGGTAATAATTTTTATCATGTTCTTATTTTTAGTAGAAGCTTCAAAGAGTGCAGTTCCAATTTTAAGTTATTTTTTAAAAGCTAAACAGAAGTGACAAAAAGTACACTCCACATATTTTGCTTAACAATTTCAATTAAACAATTATTAATAAGAAGATTAATGCAGTATATGGACATCAGACAATAAGTATAAGGCAGTGTCAACAATGGAGCTGGAAAATGGTTTAGAAAATAAGCCTTTTCTGCAAATCATGGAACAAAATTCCAACATAACAATTAATAATGAACAGAGTATGAAAAACGGTATATATTAAAAAACCTTTCCTCATTTTAAAAAATAAAAGTGTAAAAACTCCATTTTCTATCAAGACGAATACATACATTTTGGTGAAAACAACCAATGATTTGAATAGGTAAAATAACATATTCAAGGCTCCAGCTCTTCAACATACAGTAACAATACTGTCCAGAAATTTTAACAGATTCAAAAGACCCTCTAGGGTTTTGGAATTTCCTAATACATATCTATAACAAATACAGCAAAAAGGTACAAGTACATATCAATAAACAGACTCTGCATATTTAATAAGCACTGACCAAATACTCAATATATATATGCATAATCAGTAAAGTGCTTAAGATCAGTCCTGAATCTAAGTTCCTGCTACACAAATTCAGAAATGGCCCTATTCAATGAAACCACGAATATACTACTTTGCAGTTCTGTTAAGTTACATAGCAAAGGAGACATGAACATATGATCTTTGAAGTAAATACATATATAAAAATAATCAGGTCACGTCAGATGATGAGGCATGGAATAGGGAAGACCTACAAGAGAAGCATCTCCAGCACAATGACCAGAAAATTCAACATTAAGCAAAATTGTGCTTTCCAGTAAATTATAGAAAGCCCCATCTTGCTAAAAATGAAATCTTCAACTTCCTGCATTTGACATTCACAGTTGCAGTACGACTATCAACATCTCATTTGTAAAGAAAAAACATAACAGCTAAATCAAACCCCATAATTGGATTTATGAATGAAGATTTGGAAAGACTATAGATCCATATACATACTTTTCTGCTATTTTTGTTAAATGTATTTTACACTTTCAAAACCTTAGAAGTAATTATGAATCATTATTAAAATGATTTTACATAGCTGAAGGTATTAAACTATGAAATATAGTTACCTATATTAATGATGAATAGTAATGAACATTTTGAAATTTTAATGAATAACCCATGAACAAAAATTTATGAAATCAAGTTTTCAGAAATTATATACTGTATGCAGCACTTTTTAACTATGCTAATTTTCAATAAATGATATAATACCTTGACTAATTAAAATATGGCCTCTAAATGTGAAAATATTTCTTTAACTGAGACATAAAATTCATTTTAACAGCCTGAAGTACTGGGATATTTACAATGAAGAAGCAAAACATTATGACCACATCTAATCCAGTAGCACACAGTGCGATGTTTGGCCTGCTAAACAGCTGCAACTTGCCTCGGCCTGCATGTCACAAGTTCTTGCTAGATGAGTGGAGACTGGTTGTATCAAATGTCTAAGCAATGATCACACAAAGTTGCGATATTCAGGTAGTGCTCAAGGTCTCATTTGCCACTCCATAACAACCCAAATGTGCTTTATAAGGTTATGAGCCGGTGAGCAAGGTAGCCAGAACATTAGCTGAAAGTCATCGTTATATCCTCGAACCACTCCAACACAATTTGAGCCTTGTGATTTAAGACACTGTCCTGCTGGAAGATTCCATTTGCAGTTAGGAAGACAGACACCACATAAAGGTGCATTTAACAACAACGTCCGCTGAACTGTTGTTCTGAAGCACTTAAACCTATACTGTCAGCTGAGCCACTCTGACACCAATTTTGCTATACCAAGCAGGACAGTCTCCAATGTCCTTTTTTATTTGATCACGCATTGATGTCCAACACCTTGGTGGCTATACCTTTGGTTTCCCCATCATTTACGCACTCTACATAAATATTAACAACAGCAGGATGAAATGTACCTACCAGTTGTTCAGTTTCAGAAATACTTGTTCCAAGTCGGACCATTACAATCTGCCCTCTATCAAATTTACTTAGATCAGTAGCCTTTCCCCAATCACTCAGAAGTAAATGCAAGTATGATTCTTTACCTTCTCTAGCAGAAGTTAAATACCATTCCCACTTAATCACATTCCCTTTACATCATCCAGACAATTTCTTTGAAAAATGTCGGGATGGTCATGTTTTGGCTCATCAGTGTGTATGCAAGAAACCAAAAATGTAAAACAAGTCAAATAAAGTCTGAAAGAAAAAATTTGAGAACTTGAACTTATCAATTTGAAACTTAATTTACACTCTAGCCAAAATTATGAAGTCAAATACACAGTTAAAGCTAGAATTCTTATGCTTAGGTTTTTCATATTTTGATAATACTTGAGAAGTACTGTTAAGAAAAGCGAATTTTTAAACACAGATTATAATTTTAGAAATATTCAACATAAGTTTCAAAAGTAACCCTACCTCTTTTGATCGCATTCTCCTAGATGAAATCTTAAAGTACCAATTTCCGCCATTGCTATAATCATGAGTACAAGCTTGAAGCAGAGCTTTGACATGTTTTTCAGCTTCAAAAATTATGTAAACATACCCGGCTGAAAATAAAATTGATTAATAAAGATGCATGAAGAAATCAATTATATCAGAGGCACATTAAATTCTACTTTTAGCCCATTAAGAATCTTTGTTACCTTTAGGAGGATATGAGGCACTACGACTATCTTTTCCAGGCCATAAAATTTTAATTGGTCCAAAAGGAGCAAATGCTTCAACAAGGCCAGCTGTAGGAAAAATTTACAGGAAATTTAAAGGGAGGAAAATTTTACTTAAAGTACATAAAATGTTAATTTAATGTGGTATTCCTTCAATATAAATATTCGATAACCTATTTTCAAACACTAGAAAATTGTTTTAACAACAATATTTATGCATATTCATTGAAACTTCATATACACACAAGTTTTAAAATCAGAGGGTCATAAATCACTAGTATATTACCGTCTGCTCATTTTTATAAATTTAAAATGAAATAATGGTTCAAAAGCCTTTAAATCAATCCGTACAAATAGGCAATGCGAATAAGTAGCATTTCAAGCGTTTCTCAGTCTTACTCTTTTGAAGTGATTGTGAACAGCAATATTTTAAACGTAAATGCAACTATTATCATTAACTTATTTCTAGCCTAATAAATACAATTTCACAATCTATATATAGTTCTGCCAACTGATGACAAACACAGCAGCTTATGATTTAAAAGAAAACATAAGCATTAAAAAACTCGAAAGGTGGAAAGAAATTTCACAGTATGCTTTTTAAAAGGTTAAAAGAAGTAAATTGAAACCTCCGATCATCTGTTAGTTCGAAATACTGACAACATATTATTGTTAAAACTTAGCTCAACATTTAATTTTTTTACTACAGATAAAATGGCACTTTATTTTTTAAGGATTTTTCTCAACTGAAAAATTATATCTTAAGATTATTGGCTATTTATACTGTAAAATATAGTATAAAAGATATCTTGACATCAAAAATAAATTACACTAATAACAATGGAAGGTATTACAATACATACCAACACTGGAATAACATGAAAATGAACACACAAACAAATTCATAAATTGAAACTAAGAAATAGCAGCTACAAACTCACAATAACACAAACAAGAATGAAAGGAAAAGCCCTAAAATCAATGATAATTCTACATGCTAACACAAATTTCATGCTACTTTTGTGCGAGAACACTGCAAACTGTTATAGTTTTATAAATATATAGAAGGTAAGTGGTCATGTCATGACCACTTGATTCCAGATCCAAACTCATTGGATTTGGAATACTAATACATTCCAGATCCAATGACACTGATGGTCCTGTCATGACCAAACTTCCTTCACGATTTTTTTTATACTAAATAAGTATTATGTACATATCAGCATTACCCAACATTAAAAATGTAGGGTAAACTGTATATATGAGCAAACAAATATGAGGCATTACTTCACTACAATAGTATATGGTTATACAGCAGCTTCTAAGAAAAAAGATACATGTCCATTTCATTCATTCTGTAGTTTCCATCACGATGCAGGATAATATATATGTATCTCCTTACGTAGATAAATATGGCACATTCTCATTATAAAAAATGTTAAATATCATTCTGCAAAATAAAATGTTGCAAAAATGCAACATCAGTTCAAAGCAGCATTCTTTACGAATACATATTTTCATAGTGGCATTTTCCTTTACAGATTGCAAAAAACAATAGATTTTCAAGACAACAGTTTTTAAAGTTGAATGAGTATTAAGATTTATGAAGAATTTGAAAGATAACATTTTAGAACTTTCATCGATGACAATTATCAAGGTAATGACATATTAGGTGATAATTTACTAATGTTGAAAGACAGATGAAATCAAGCTTTTTCACACAATAATGTTAAAAATTCTGAATCACATAATAGAAAAAGAAAAATGCTTAGAAAAATTCTATATATGTAGTGATGATTGTTGACAAAGATTCCATAGAAAATGCAAAAAAAGGATATATAGAGCCCCTAAATGTATTTTTACAATTGAATAAATCAGACAGTTTTCAAATGCATTACCCAAGAAAATGTAAAATATGCCCTCCAGAAAAACAGACAAAATTATTCTTTCTGTTCCTATGTTTTATAAGCTTTAAGCTGACTTCTCAAGAAACACTTAAATGGTGGCTTGCTGAAGACACCAATTATCCATTAGTATACACAGCAACGACCCATTGTATGTATGTTAATATTAAGCAGAACTAGCATTTACCTAAAAATAATGCATTGGATAAAACTGAAAAAAACCTATGTAATATTTGTTCCAATTTAAATATTTTAAATAACCAATTTCATGCAATACGAGTTTTTTAACACATCTTTCTATCAGTGAGAACATATACTTTCATAGACTTTCAATTGTGGATTGTATTATTCGTATTATTCGAAAGAGTACTTTCATCATTCTAATACATACTTAAGAAAACCTACAAAGAAATCAGTTGACCTTGGACTAGGAAAGGATGGTTTAACCCATCTTTTTTAAGTGTACGGAAAATTTCTTCAAATCGCTATATATTTTTTACAACCTTTTTTATGTCACATGCATTGTTGGCATTTAAAGAGATGGAATTTCATGCCACTGGAATATTTGACAACATATTAGGAAAACTGCCCCCTTACTTTACACTTGTAAGCAAAATGATAAGAGAAGAATGTAGAACATGTGACATTACAATTGAATAAGAAGCATGGCATTGCAGTAGTCCAATGGAATGAATACTGCAGTAACTATGACAACTTACTTTGATACCATTGATTCACATTCAGTGATCAAGAGCTCAAGAAAAGAAAACAAATGCATATATGTGCATTTGTTATAAAGCAATCTGAAATCACCAGAAATTACAACAAATATGAGTGGCATGGACTTTATCGACCCTTTTGTCGCGCTGTATGTAAAGTAAAAGGTAGGAAATGGCATTTGTCTACTTTTACGAATTGATGTAGCTAAATTGATGCAAATTTATAATAATCTAAAAAGATAGCAAAACCAATACAACAAAAATCTGCAAAAACTTATTCTTGTTGCAGAACTGTATCAAATTATTTAAATTGTTGCACCCAAAATTTTTGGCCTCTATAACAATCTCAGCGAGTTTTGTTCTAAAAAAATCCAGGTTAAATTTTCAAAATAAGTATTGCACTAGCACTGCTGAAAACAAGGAAAGAATATTTTGGAAATTCATAGCCTTCATCTTCATATAATCATTGTGTTGGCTGACCATCTTTTAAAATTTAAGCAAAACAAGAAACGATCCCCCAAATCACAAAGAAAATTCAATAAAGAAAAGAAAAAGATGCAAATACTAAAAGAGTCAAACAATTTGTAATAAATGTAATATGCCTTTGTATAGCAAATGTTTCAAAGATTTTCACATATCCCAAAAGTAATCAGTTTTGATTCACTTTTGAGTTTTCACAAAATTTTTCATCTTCAATAAAAATTAAATATTTTTTCTTACTCCAAAATATAAAAAAATTACTTTTTTTTCACTTCTTTCAAGTGAATGCAGTCATGAATAGGTTAAGGAGAGGGATGGCTTTTAAAGAAAAACAGACCTCCACGCATAAGCACATGCAGCCAACCCGCTTGCCAGAATGTAAACCAAGGTCAAACTATCACTATTCAGTAGTTTTATTGCATTGCAGCTCATTGGCCAATAGATTATATATGGAGAAATTTTATTTCAGCGACTTGCTCCATGGCACTAATGTATTTTGTCACTGCGTGGCCAGATTGATGGAATCCTTCAACAATGATGTCTATTACTGCTTAGCGACACTACAAGTTCCCAAAACCTGCGAGAATGAAGTTTTTTAGAAAAAAATGGTCTCAATGTTACTTTAGATAAATAATAAACTTTGTGAAAAGAATAGGGATTTTCTACTGTCCAGGTCATAGCAATGCATATTAACTGTACTATAAAAATAACAATGCATCTTGTTTATCTACAGAAAATTTCATTTAATATCGATATCGCAGCGAGCAAACAATTGTTACAAAAAGAAATTAGAAGCAGCATGATCAGCAGATAGAACCTGCTAAACAGTAACACAACAGGCTCCAGAAAATTTATTAAACAACGATAACTGACTGATCCAACACTTACGTGATATGGCAGAGAGTATTGCTGGCCATGGAATTTAAATGCTTTATCAGTTTTGCCACATTACCTAGGCACACACAATCTAGGCCGAACATGGAAAACAATCCTGCTTCTTTGAATTCTGCTAGTTTTCTGCAGTTCTTGGGCTGTTTAAGCCTGTTCAAAAGCCTAAGGAAAATGTTCAAAGGCCAAAAGAGGAAGACTGATAAAAGCTTTACTGGTAAAGCAAACACTTAAACTTACCTTGGCAAAACAATGAAAAGTATTCTTAAATAAGCCTACATGTTATCCAACTGTTTTGTGCCAGTAAATACACTGGTCATGCGATTCTAAAAATCAATGTGTATTACATTTTATTAAAGAAAAGTGATAAAATTAAGTGAGAGAAGTTGTTATGAGTGATTTCAGAAGTTAAAGAACGGCGAGTTCAACATCAATAAGACAAAGAACATGGGCAGAAAGATGAAAGTGTATGAAGATGAGAAATTAAAAGCACTATTAGATGAAGATTCATAACAGACACAAGTAGAACTTGCACTTACATTAGGAATGACTCAAGCAATTTCACATAGTTTAAAATCATATAATTCAAAAGCAATGAAATTGGGTTCCATATGAGTTGAACCTGAGAAACGTTCAATGACAATTTTTACACAGTAAATGCTGCTTGCCAGGCATAAATGAATGGGTCTTTTTGTATCATATAGTCATTGGTGTTAAAAAATAGATCCTCTATGACAACCCTAAGAAGAAATCAATAAGACCACCCGACAATGTTCCAACATTGAGAGAAAAACCAAATATTCATAGGGAAAAAAGAAAAACCACGTATATATGATGGAATCAACTTGGTATCATGTATTAAGAGTTGTTCAAACCAAACAAAGCCATTACTGAGGCTTTCTACTGAAAAATGAGAGTGAACTGAGTCAAAGAAAGAAAAATACACTTACTCCACACACAACAAAATTATTCTCCTGCATGATAACACTAATCCACATGTTGTGGTGCTGGTCAAAACTTAACACAAAACTCTTAAATGAGAAGTTTTGCTTCTTTTGCCGTATTCATCAGGCACTGATCTTTCAGATTTCTACTTGTTTTGATTTATAGCACATGGTCTCTCTGAGCAGTGCTTAATATACAAATATACTAATTTCAAAATAAATGACTACTTTTTGATAAAAAAATAGACTTATTTATACTTGATAATAGACTTATTTGATAATTTATAGATAAAAGATAGACTTAACAGATTCACAGAAAATTTTTATTTTCTCAAATATTATTAGAAGAAAACTAATAATTCAATAAAAAATTAAGATTATATCATGAGAGCCTTCTTAAACATGAAATACTAAGTATAACTACTTCAATCTTATTTATTCTTTTCATTATTTATCAACATAAGCATTAAAATACAAAAGCATTTAAGGTAAGGTTTCCTAAAACTTTCATTTTATTACTATTTTTACATATCTGAAAAATTTAGGGATTTTAAGAATGTCTATAACAAGATAATAAAAACAGCATACTCTATTTATGAACATACTTTGCATTCACCAATAAACTATATTTATACACAATGAAGTTACAAAAGCTACAGAAGAAAGAACAAATATAGGAACTGAATATATATACCTTCTGTTATATCCCAAGGAACACCTCCCAAAAATACTTTACAGGAATAAGTAGGGTTCTTATGAGTACGAGGAGGCAAATGACCACTCCATGTACAATTAGCTTCACAAAATGCTACAAATAATTCAAAATAAAGAAAAATAAAATTTTCATGGGAGACATATTTTACATAGACACATTATTCAATCTTCAAAATTTTTGAAGTAGTCAGACTGAACACTTCACATTATCTATTAATGCTTACAGACCAATTTATACAAGAATGATTTCTGTAGGCAAAAAACAAAAACATTACTGAAAAAGGCAGTTTTTTAACAGCATTCCTGTAATTTCTTCTATTTCTAGAACATAAATTTTATACTGTTTAAAAGTTGACTAGAATAAAATAAGATTGCTTATGCAATATTAACGTAAAGGAAACAAAAAACTTATTTCCTATTCCCAAAAGGGATTATAAATTTATCTATTAAAAATTTACTGACCAGAAATAAAAGAAACATTGCCACTGTTAAATGCTAAGTCTGTTATTAAATGAAGGTCGTAACTTTTTGAAAACCAAAATATTTATGAGAACAGCCAATAAATCAGAAATCTTGAAAGAGCAAGAACTTGATAGAAATTAAACAATATAACATTTTGTTAACTTATCATTATAAAGAATTATATAACAGTGTTAACCGTCTTGATGTAGAATTAACATGAAGTTAAAATATTTTGGCTTAAGTTTAATATTCAGTTTATTTTTTTAGCTTATGTCAACATCTTTTTGCAGTTTTGATACAGAATATTAAAATGTGTCAAAGAAATGCCTAAAAATGAAAATGCGAAAACATCAAATATTCTGAAACAAATTTTTAAATATTTTATTCATTTAGTATTAATTTTCAATTTTAGGCACATACGTAGGTCACCGATTTACAATGGATTAAATATAAAATTTTAGTTAATTTTCATTTGAAAGTCAAGACAAAGTCTGTAAACTCAATTTTGATTTATTCGACATCAAATTTTTACAAAAAACTTCTTTTGTATAAACTTAATAATTATTCTACTGGAATTGGAATTAACACTGGAATTTAATAATTATTCCACTACATAATCAGTACAATTTTATTTTATTCAAGATTGAAACATGTATTTTATTGGATACAATTATTTTTTAGTTACATATACTGGAATTTTATTTCAAGGATATCCACCTAAGTTAGCATCACACTGATATCTGTTTAAGTGTACACAGAAAAGGGATATGCTAATCCAATGCTTAAGGGGGCTAATTAGAAAAATATAAATTCTATAATTGCAATATTATTCCTATACAAATCTATATATACAATCTGTTATATAAACATCACAAAGTATTAGATAAGCTGTCTATATTTAAATATTACTGCAATAATAAATGTTACAATAAATAACTTTCAATACCAAATGTTAACATTCAAATGAAATCTTCCTATTATAGAATTTCCAAGAACTACAAAAATGCTCAACATCTGATGTTTAAAAATTAAATTTTCACTTTGATTATAAACTCACCAGCAGCATTTCGATACAGCCTTGCAGCTCTTTCAATAGAATCTAAATCTCCATAATTGGCATTTAAGACTGAATTTACAGCCCACCTTCGATCTAGGAAAAAAGGTGAAGAAACAACTGGCATATCTACATCATTTCGACATGTAAGGTTACCATTTAAAGGCGATGCAGAAGTGACTCCTGATCCTGTACCAACAGTTGTTCCCAAATTCAAATTGTTCTGAAAATATATTTAGACACACTGATGTAACAAAAAGCTGAACATTAATTTTTACAAGCATTTACTGAAAATGTACAATCATGATTTTTCAAATCTAAAAAAATAGCCTTTTGTTTTTAAATCCATTTATTCAAAACAAGAGAGAGGTTCAATCAATACAAGTTAAAATAGCACTTTTAGTTATATTTATTCAAATCTAATGCATAAAACTAACACTATATCGAACAGATACTCAGCCTTTCCCGAGAATATACTGAAATTATCAAAAATTAAGACGTGAACGAATAAAAACAGGAGGGTGAGGAGAATGAGCTGAAAATCTTCGTCAAAGTATATATTTATATTACCTTGCTTAATTTTTATATCTCAATTTACTAATTTTAAACTTCAAGACTTGTACTCTAATTTCTTGCTTTGACTTGTGTCTCAATTTGATAAGCACCAGATCTTGTTTTGAAATCATTTTTTTTTTTAATATTAACAGATGCTTCAGAAACAAATGTTTAACAAGTTGATATAAATATATACTTTTGTTTATTTTATTCTTCTGGACCATTTCCTAATGCAGTTATAAATTTTCACTGTTCCAGTATAATCACCACTTATAGATTTTATTAGGCACAGACAACTAGAAAGCGATAAATTTAAGCATCATAAATCTATTTACAAATTACATATGCACAGCTTTTTAAGCAGCTAACAAATAAGGTAAAATATACTAATTACAATATTTTAAACTAATTACACTTAGGAATTTAAAAATAATTAGTAATTTCATGTTTGAACAAACCTAGTTCATATTTTAAATAGGTATCATAATACCTCAAGATGAACTAAATGACTTGCACTACAGATTTTTATTTATAGCATTAAACTAAGCAGGCCTCATTCCAGAAAATAATCCAGCACTCTGAGTAACAGTTACAAATTCATGAGAAACTAGCTGAATTTAGTGAGTTTTTTCAAGACACTTTAGCAGTAATTTATATGATCAAATCACAACACAAAAGTAATCAAATTTTATTAGATTAAAAGTGCTTAAAAAGACTAGTTTTTAACAAATAACTATGAAAAACAGTTTTGAAATAATTGATATGTCCGAATTTAAAACATGAAACTGATATCAGTTGCAAATTACAATATTTTAAAACTAATTCTTGAATGCTTAAAGCAAATTTCTTTAAACTTGAGTTTATTCAATTTTATAGCTGTTACTGATATGAAATAACAAATGTTCTATTAAACATATGTAACATCCTTTTCATAAAATGAACTACTAAGTTTCTGCAAATTTACTGAAAATGAATGCCAGTCATATTAACATAGGGAAAATGTGTCATTTTTTTGTTACTGGCTGTTATAGAATATCAAGCATAAGAAAGTGATAATAGAATATTTTAATTACCATTAGATGGTTAAAATTTTAAGTGAAAAAATCATTGACACTAATAAAAAAGATATAAAAACACAATGAAATTAAGTTTGCATAATAAACAACAGGAAAAGAATAAACATTAAAACTACAATAGCAAGTTTACTTTAATTAGATGCTTCACTCTGATGATTTTATACTAACTTAGCAATATTTTTAATGTTAGGAAAATAAAATCATGCCAATCAGTAAAGCAATTTAACCCTTTAAAGGACCCTGGTATATAAAATATACTGGATGTTAATTTTTTAACCTTCTAAAAAATGTTAATTTTCCTACACCAAAAGCTGTAATCCCAAGTTTCAAGCGTTTCCTTTTGATTCTAAATGGCAGCACTACCCTATGAAATTAATATGCTTCTTTCCAAGGTATCATGCTTGAAGATTCATAAATTCTATTGGAGAGGGAGAAAAATTAAAAAACTACAAATATACGACGTATGCATGCTGAATCATACTTACTGCATTTCCGTCAGAAATATTAATTAAAAGATTTATACAATTTTAAGACCAGTATATAAACTGAGAGTACCATGCCAATAGATGGCAGCACCGGCTTCTTCACTGAGATAACAGAATTTATATTATAATTGGTTATGATTAATTTACAAGTTGTTTGGAATTCAGTGCTATGTTCATGGGGTATAGCGAGTTTACTGAGCCTGTGCTAAGAATGAAAAGTATTTTACTTTATTTTTATTCTCTGCTTACTCCAGTCAAGCTTCTCATCCATCTCTGCTCAGCTAAAATTTTAAATACACCACTTCACGCTTTTTCCGGATTAAGACTCATCGATTTCAAAACTGTCATTTATGTTAATTGTAGGGGTTAAATGTGACATGCTAGCCCCGAAAGACAGCTGTTGCTTCATGTTTTCCAAAATTTTAAATTGCAGTGAAAATGATAGGTGATCGACAGCTAATTTGCCATGTGGGAGGCACATGATCTTCACAATGAGACTGATAACATCACACAAAAGGAAAGCTCACTTATAAACACGGGAAACAGAAATGCACTTTAAGTCCTTCCAATATATTTGAGTTTTTTTAGTTTTAATGAAACATGCTCTTTTTATATGTTATCTAAAGCATATAATAACTTTGAAAATGCAACAATTTCTCATATGAGTCTTAGTTTCATTTTTCACCTGAAATACATCTTGTAACATTATAATAGTTCAATTACAGCATGATACGGTTTACACATGCAGTGTTATATTTGTTATGTTTTTTCATAAATATTTAATTTAAATCACTTTCACAAGCTTTTGGCCCATATTTTACATCAGTATGTTCAGCTGGGTGGCAAAGTGCACAAAACAAAAATTTTCAAAATTTTATATTTCTCACGAACTTTTAACCGTTTTTGACTTCAATTTTACATAATTATATTCCAGCAACCATCTCTATAGATGCACATCAAAAGTATGCAAAAAATATTAAAAACAAAAATTAACACATGGCAGCTACCTGGAAAAAATATATACCGGCTCTCAAAACTCAAGATTTCATTCTAGATTTTTTTCAAGTCTCAATTTTGTGTTCTTGGGTGCATAAGCTACAATTCATGAAAAATTTTACCACAATTTAAAATATTTTATATACCCTACCTGAGAGGGTTAAAAGAAATAAAGAGAATTATTAGTCATGCTAATAATATGAGAACTGCCAAGAAAGGTTTCTTAATAATTCAGTTTAGGAAATATAGAAAATATAAAAACTTGCCATCAGATCAGAAATGCTGCTCAGTTCAGACACACTACTGATTCCACTTGTATCAGATTCAGTAGGAGATGAGCTTCTAGTTTCACGATAATTCTCACATCCCATTAATAATGCTTGTTCAATAGAAGACGTACAAGAATCGCTAAAACATAAGTTAAATTATTACAACTTCTTTATTATATAAGGAAAGATTTAAGATTTAAAATGAATTCCAAGTAAAAAATCTTATGCTACCTCATACACTTATAGTCCAACATAAAAAATTTACTTAAGTTACCAATAAAATTATAACAATGTAAGTTAAAAAACAAAACAAAAAAAAAAAGATGGACACCACATGACTTCCTTGTACAGAAATTTAAATCACACGTATTTTTTGCAGCATTCCATTTAAATTTATTTCCTTGATTTTCATCAAAGATAGATTTCTCATTCAATTAATTCAGTTCTCGTTTCGCAGTAAGGCAGAAATGCATAAAACCTCAAAATATCTTCTATTAATATTAAAAACTGAAAATATAGAAAAAATAAAACATCAATTACAGTTAAAACAATTTTTATAACTAAAATTAGAGTTTCTACACAAAAACAAGCAATTCAGTCAGCAGGCAACAAAGCAGATTTTTCAGTGCATGGAACTGAAAGGTTACTTTTGGTCCCACTCAGCAAAAAAAACACTGAAGTTTCAGAAACAGACTTGATTTACTATTCTGCCAAGTTTTAAATATAAACACACATGGCTGCTATGTAACAAAAATTAGGCTTAGCCACACTTAAAAAAACTTAAATCGTTGATAATTCTACAACTACTGCATGCAGATTATTAACAAAATGCATAAAAACCTTGATTGGGAGATAAAATAATTCAACCACTTTTAAAGCAAAAATGCATAATTTACCAACATACAAGAATAAAAAACAGCTTACCAAGCTGAGTAACAGAGTGGATATATATATATATATACTTTTGATGCAGCCAAAAAGAAAGATAAAGAACTACATGTTATAGCAGTCCTATATAAAAAAATTCAACATTCTGAGGCTACTCGTTTTCGAGTCATGCGAGAGACATACGCATGTACGTACAGACGTCAAAAAAATCTCGAGAATCCATTTAAAATTAATTTTATAAACAATTTTGGGAAAACGTCCTTTATTCTGTCCTTACGTACATATGTCATGCAAAAGCATCGTTAAATTGCATCCGATAGTGGTCAAAATGGATATTTTCGTTGAAATAGGATACCTAGAACTTTGTGATTACAATACTTCCACAGCTGTCAACTCAATTATGATGTTTAATTAAGAAAACTATCGATTATTAAATCAAATAATTTTTCAGCCATTAATTAACAGCAACATTTCTGATATGGTATTTTAATATATCCAGTGTATCCACTTTTTTTTTAACAAATTCCAAGAAGCCAGCATTCATTACTACGATGTCTGAACTTGCTTTCTTTAAAATATGCACTGCTTACGTACAACATTACCTATGCACTTAAAACACTTGCTTTGATCTAATAAAAATGTAATGGATTTGAAAGTCAAAAGAACAGCCATAAATTTTACCTTAAAAATGAGAAAAATAGAGATATTTCAAAAGTTATTCAAACCAGAAGAATATTGAGAATTAACATAATCCTAGGTTTTCCATTGGTACAAATGACTTCATAATACACTGCTGGCCACCCAAATTGCAACACCAAGAAAGATAAGATATGTCAACAAAATCTATTTAGTAGATAACATGTTGACCAAGTATCAAATGATTAAATTTATAGACTTCTGTAAAGAGTGATTCCTCCAGAATCAGTAGCCAGAGTAGCCACCATTGTTAGAGATCACCACTGCCACACGCCTCGGCATTGATTCAAAGAGACTTTCGATGTGTTCTTAGGGTACAGCAGACCAAGCAGCTTTTACACGTTGCCAAAGTTGATCTTGTGTGGCAGCTTGGTATGTAATCTGCGTGAATTGTTCAACAACCATGGACCACATGTTTTCTATTGGCGAAAGATCCGGAGAGCGAGCCGGCCAGGAAAGCA